>CM073770.1:69328427-69551897 GCA_037158775.1 Hetaerina titia
GGTATTTCTCACATTTTGAAAAATATTGAGTCCAAAAGCAAAATTAGTACTCCGATATCCATGAAGAGAGACAAGATGAGGACAAGCTTGACGTAATCTTTTTGCTGTTCTACTTCTAAAGAATGATGCAGTTCATAATTTAAATTGAGAAGTCTACACGGGTATCATTATATTCATAATATATCTTTTTAAAATGAGTATGTGAAAGTTAATTGAATATTCATCTCCCAACCACCATCGGCCTTTCATCAAAAACCTTAAGATTCTTATGGCTGTTTAACATATAGAACCCAAGTTTCGGTATTTATGGAAGATTTAGAGCATTATATTGGTGTGTATTACAATGAGCATTTTTGACATCAGTCTATACATTTAGAATACCGGTGGAATGAAATTGCAATAATGGTAGGGAGTAGCCTCCGATTAACCCTTGTTTCTGGAATCCTGGAAAAGGACCAAACGTAAATTATGCCAATCAAAAAAAGCTGTTATCTGAACAAAACGTACCGGCGTGAATGAAAATTGAAGTATATTAAACTTGAGCATTAAGTATGTAACTTAAGATATATACCGTCAGCATCAAGCAAATCACCCTTTATTACCATCGTCATAGTTTTAAAATAGTCCTGCAGCAAAGCGGTGGAAAAATAGCAAGAATAAAAATAGATAAAAATCATACCATGAATCTGACGGATTGTGCAACTTTAATTATTATTATCCTTATCAAGTTATGTTTTAAAACATGACCACGAAATTTCAGTATTTACAGCACAAGATAATCTTTTGTTAGCAAAAATTGGCCCTGTGAACACGATTAAAATATTTTGGTGATATTTTGGCTTCAAGATGCCCAATTGAAAATAGGATTACTTTTTTAAAAAAACATTGACGACAGCATTTGATTAATACCCTCTGGACAAATTTTTTTGCATTGCTATTGGCTATGTTAAAAATGTGCTATAAATTGCATGACAAGAAAAAATCAAAAAGAATTATTAAAGGGAGATTACAAGGACATCCATGAGTTAACTGAAATTATGCACAAAGTACTTAGAGCTCAACATAAAATACTACAGAGGTAATCTCTGCAATATACGCTCTAGTTTAAAAGAGCAGGAGGCATCAGAGGAGAATCTAGGGAGAGCCATCCTACTGCACGCAAGGCTCTAACAATAGGCGTATATGAATAGCCCCTTCCAGTGTCGGAAGGCGATGAAAAATATTACTGAAAGGAATAACCCCGCACCGGATTGAAATTCTATGGTTTCCATGGAAAGGGGAACCGGAAAAAGACGATATTCAAATGAATTAGGTGGAAATAGGAATGATGCCAAACAAAAGAAAATCTATAGTTCTTTCACTGAGAAGGTTTCCTTCAGTTGGATTCTGAGAAAATGAATGAAGACCCATTACCTCCCATCATTTAATTCCCACCTTCGTTCAGCGTTAAACTCTCAATCTGAACACAATCCATCAAATTTGGTGGGGCATGCATGCATGGAAATAGAGCATATTTCGTCTTTTCTAAGGTGTAAGAATTTTTCACGACTTTGCCCAATTGATATGCATCGTTTTACTTCCATTAAATGGCCAGACATAATTGTAAATATCCGTAACAAAACGTTTATGGGGAAATTCTTTATCCATAATAGGTGTAAATTTCAAAGGAAAACAACTTCCGCCCTATTTTTATCAAAATACATTAAAAAACAGATATATTTTCTATTAACTACTTCTGAACGAATTGGAAATCGTGCCGCAGATCTTAATTGGAATTAAAATTTTGTGTTCAGAGCGGAGAGAAAACTACGCACCAATATTTAATGAAGGAAAATAACGAATGGCCGTGCGGTTCTGGGAAAATTTAAAAATAAAAGACATGAGCCAAGCTGATAACTTGAGTCTCATTAATTGAATTATTTCCTTTCATGACACAGCTTCGGTAAATATTAATTACAGTGATAGCTATTATTTCTTTTTAAATTCATTGCCTCAAAATATATCTACAGACTGATGAACAACCAATAGCATGTTCTTTTATTCTTAGAGGCTATAGGGTTCCCGAAATGCAAATGAATCGATGGAATTTTTGTCCTTAAAGAGGAAATTTATCGCTTATAGAAAGCAGCAGACTTCTTAAAATCAATGTGAGCTGTCAAAGAAGACTTGTGCCGCAGGGAGTCGGAACACTAGACTTTCATTACGTCACTAGGGTAAAATATTCCTTTTCATTGAAATTCTCTTAAACAAAAGAAAATTAACAATATCTTCCAACGGGCGCCTCAAGAGTACATCAACATTGGTTTTATTTAGGTATCACCATAGATAGGTGCCAAGGAGTGAAAAACAGAAGTTGAAAATATGAAAAAAAGGACTCCATTAGAGTATTAATGATCATATACAGAAAATAAATTCATGAGTTGACTTGAGGGTGTTCCTCCATTGTGATGCATTACATTAGATATATGATTCCACCCTCATAAACCCCGTAAAATTACCAGAGTAGTCGATGTACCCATTAATACAACCAATCAAGCTCATGAATTCTCTCATCATAGCAAAATGAATGACCAGTTGCAAATTAAGCCGTGCCCTTATCGATTCTGTACGAAATTATGAAACTCCTATTGGTCATAATCTCCTATTCGGTATTTATTCGCTCTGAACTTTTTCATGAGCCCTGTTATATAAAAACTGTCCAATTTTTACCAGGAAAACACTTATATGTTCAATTACCACTGTAATCACCTGATATTTATGTTTAAAGGCGATAGAATTCGCTTTCATTCAATTAATTCGCAATGAATTAGGTGCACTTTTATGCACTTCAATCTTTGTTTCTTTTGACAAAAAAGATCATCTTTAAAATTTGTTTGCTACCGAAAACCTCTCTACCGGCATTCGCCAGCCTTGTAATCCCCACATATATCCTATTACCTTTGATTGATAAGATATAAATAATTTTCCACTCTTTTAATTACTCAACTACTTACTCTTCATATGCACGCATTTTCTCCACTCTCTGTAAAATGAATTCCTTATTCTATCATATTTAACTTCTATTTGTTCTCCCTATGACTACACAGCAAATAGCCACAACTCTTTGTGAACATGGGCACACTTCAGGCAGCATTTTTGTATTCCAACATTAATACTTGAAGTCAACAAGGTGGTTATTGCGTACACCCCCCAAGCATATTTGAACATTGGCGAATGAATGAAATGTTATTCTTTTATCTTCCCCGAAAGTAGCAAAACATAGGATGGAAGGAGTTCGATGGGTATCATACCGAGATTAGCACTTAGATTATTAGATCAATCGCTTTGCTCAAAGAGAATAAGTTTACGGACAAGGAAGCGATGCAAGAAAGAATCCGTGTGAATTATTGCAATCGTATGCATTAGAGGCATGCACCCTTGAAAATCAAGCCAGGAATAATAGACCTTCAGGGTCTGGCAATGGAGGCGGACACTAGATTAAATGGACAGTTGACATGAGAAATGACGAATTGTAGAAGAGAGTAAGGAGGGAAAAAATATGGGAAGCGATATGGAATAAAGAGTGATAGATGGATTAGGACACATTTGAGGCGTAAAATATTTGTTAGGAACGTAATATAAAGGAAATTAGTCCTAGGCCAATAAAGAAAAATATTAGGCAAAGGGTTTGTTAAGGAGTAAACTTTTCGTCAGGGCAGTTCGTATCGTCAGGGAGTTTGTATTACAAGCGGAAATTGGTGGAAAGCCGAAGCCTAAAAACTTTCGGTTTTAAATATCGATGTCAAATACATTCAATACTTGCCCAACTTCTCTTAATATCAATCGACTTCTGTAACTTATTTCTTACGTTTTTATAAAATTCCTTCTGTTCTATTTTTTTCTATTTTGGGTGTTTTAATTTCATTTCTCATTCGTTTCACAAATATCTAAAAGTGACTTATTGCGCAAGCTTATTGGCGCACTTAGGGATAATCAAGAGATCAATAGCGGAAAATACTTTTTCAACAAAAATGTGATAAGGCATTGAACCTGTTTCTCTACATAGCATGCGTGCACCTTTGATGTCGCGTTTGAGTTCAGTTTTGCTAAACAGGTGAAGAGGCTAGAGTGGCAGCATGCACCCATTAAAACAGGAAGCCTCCCTTTACGCCCTGTGGTCCGCGGTCCAACGTGAGAAACACACGTAAGGTTACGGTTTCGTTCACGGATAAAGCGTTCATTCCTCCCCAGGGTGAGGACGGGCATGCTCTTTCTTTTACACCAGAGTGAATGGAAGCTTTTTACCTTCGACTTAAAACCGGGACGGGATGGACAGAAGATGAAAATTCCGTCCCCGGATAGTAGCCATGCTCTCCTTGGGGGAACGAAGGGCTGAGTGGGATGCACAATTTATTTTTTAGTGTCCTTGTCATAAAGAATAGGTGCCTCGAGAGAGGGCTACTTTGGAAAAACCCCATCTCTCCGGCGAATAAACCCAAGTTCTAGAAATGTAAAGGAGAATTGCCCTACTTTTTTCGCCGGTATCTCTAGAAAAACTTTTCTCCATAAAATCGAATAATGCTTGCATTCTAGAATAAGCCTGATGGACTGTGGATATATTCATAGCATCACTTTTTCATCCACTTCATCTTTTACACGTCGCGCAGAGCAGGAATTGAAATTCGGCTGACGATGCAGCACCTCCTGATAATTGTGCAAATAATTAAAATGTACACCCAACTAAAACATAAATTGAAAACAAGCAATGAATTGAGCAAATTAAGTTCAATCTATGGAGAAATGGGTTCATTTTACAACTATTGCGCAATTCTCCTCCAAACAATTAAATAACAGAGATACAAAATTGACACGTAAGTATCCTACTTATTTTTTCCTGGTTCAATTCAATAAAACAATATGCTGAACATAAATATTTATATAGCGCTTAAAATATCTTATGTATTTAATTACCTTTCGGGAATTTTTACCCTTCCATAATATACACTTTACCTTGTATTGATAAGCATCGAGCTTTACCGTAGTTTTGAATTAGCTATGACTGGCGTTTATCTATAGCGAGAAAAGAAATGAAAAGTATTGACATTCAGCCCACTCTAAATAATTGAACATTAATTCATTATCTTTGAGCTGCTAACTCAGAGAAAAGTATTCCACTTTCTGTTTATATGGAGTTTACATGCTGTAATTCACAAGGCACGCTTTGCTGCTCAAATAAAAGAAGCCACCTGCTGGAAACACTAAAGGTTATCCAGCCATGCCAGGCTCAAGCTTGTCCAAGCACGCACCGTGCTGTCGTCAAAATTAAGTTGGCCATCGTTGACACGTGGCATCGTAAAAAATGAGATATATTCAGTCAAGTTTTAATTATCTCGTAACAACCAGCCAGCGCACCTGTTTCAACATAGGGGAAAGCAGTAAATGTGTTATCAGGTGAAATTACGTTTGCCCTTAATTATTATTAAAATTACATTTATCCTTAGCATCAGGATAAATTACTTTAGATATTTTTCATTACCTACTTGTTTTAAATTTTTATTGTGCCTTATTCTATGGTAATACCGTCGTTTAGTCGCGGTCCCATCAACCCCTGCGAATAAAATTTACAAAATTTTATTCATTAAAAGTTTTTCTCTTACAATATTAATTCTCCGATAGAGCTTTCTGTAATCTATATCATACCAAAACACACCCTAGGGAGCAAGATAGTTTAACCCAACCAACTTCTCAGGTTCACTCCTTAGTTCATCGTTTCTCCTTCACCCTTTATAGCAATTTTTCAAGTCCCATTGTTTCGCCTTGATTTTGCATTCTCTTTGCTTCTGTATCGTTACTTTCTCTTCCCTTCATGCCAACTCCTTTTATAACGCGTTTCGACTGCCTGAGCCTCTCACTTAGGAAATGGGGACTCTTGGATTATTTGGAATATTTTCTGATCCCCAGGATTCGCCATTTCAAATATTTATTGTTTTGAAAGAGTTCTTCTGTATCCATTTCAATTGGAGATCAGGAGAAAACTACCGTGATATAATTTTCACGAATATCTTAAATATTTTCACAAAGGTTCGATTAAATAGCACGTTATAGCGTGAAATTGAGTACACCCGTGCGCGACAACGGTAGAGAATTACTTTGTTAAATTTTTATGATGGCCTTATTTTGTCTTCACTAGCTTCGATGGCTTCCATCTTCTCATTATTAACATAAAAGCGCCAGACATAATAAGAGTGTATTCCGAAAGTGCACTTAGGAGAACCTTGAATTGTTGATAACACGAGATAAGAGCTGAGAGAGCATGAGGAAGATGTAGGGTCTTTGGTGATGGAATAAGAAGGCGAAGAAGCAGAATGAGAATGCAGCGAAGAAGAAATATGAGCCAAAGACGAAATTCACCGCGTAATAAACTAACGGGGGCCTTCGATGCAACGCGTAGTCCAGTTCAAGGTGCGTACTGAAGGATAGTGAAAATGAGAACTAATAACGATAAAAAAAAAGGACAGGAAGAAGAATCGCGGAGCTTGCATGATTAAATATACGATACTCAAATATTTTCAATGTTGGCCACACTTGGATGTTCTTTCAGAAGTATCTCAGCGGTGGTAAATGTCCTGTAAAAGATGGCGGTAGTAAAAATGGTCCTGTTTTTATACACCATCTACCCCTAGGGATATTTTTCTAATGCTCACCAAAATTGTACAATATGTTTGTATGATACGAAACTCTCTTGCGTCACAAAAAGGAGAAGAAAACTAAAATATTCCTTGTCATAATTCGATTGATATTTTTCCCACAGTAATATAAAAAATATAGTTACTTTATACGGACTTTTATTACACAAAATATTAGATATACTATTTTCAAGTCCCCCACATAGTATTCGCAAAAATGTTATTCGTGCAAGAATATGCTCTACGCAAGGACTTCTAAGGAAGATAAATCAGACATAGACAAACCAGTGAGAATAGAACTTCGTTTCAAGTAGATTTATTTTCAATCATTAATGTCATTCTGTTTTAATCGGTCTTATAGAAGCTAAATTTATAAGTTACACCCTATTTTTAATGGCGACGGTTGTAAATAATAAGAGTATTCTATGTATGGATAAAATATGAATATTATTGGCTATATTCCGTTGTTGACATGTGTTGTAAAGACTGTTTAAAATTTCTAAAATATATTTTATTATTTGATCACGTTGTTATAATCTGGATTGGCAATTCAATGATACATGTAACTGTACAAATGTGAAATAATTAAATTGATAATATTTACACCTTTTAAAACATAGACTGTGTAATTGAGTAATTTTCTTTAGCTTCAAGTAATAGTAACAATCCCCTTTCTCTGTCGTGTCATTTCCGAGTAATCCATAACAACAAACTTAAATGTTCGCAATGAACATTTTCCTTAAGTTTTTATAATAGTTTCTTTTTGCCTAGCAACCATAATATTAGGCACCCTTCAGGATTTTACTATCGAAAAATCTTGACTGAAAAATTGACCTTATAAAAATGTAATCAGAAAAACTGAAAATTTTCCTCAAGTTATTAGGAATTGTTTATTTTTGCCCAGAAACATAACATTTGGCATTCTTCAGGACTTCATTTTCGAAAAGTCTCATCTTAACATTTCACTACGCCACAGCAGTTGTGTGAAAATTAAAGTTCCCTGTACCATGGGTTGACACACTACGTGGATGAAACGTCGTGAGCATTTAAGTTTTGAGGGATTTTGCTATTCATTATAACTATTATTGTTGTTCATATCCTCTCTTTCTCGTGAGATTCAAGCATTCAACCTTTAAATATCATGAGAGGTCCAGGTAAGAAAATCTTACCAATGTGGATGGCCTCGACAGCTACTCGCAGTCTGTTTTAAAGGGCTGACATAGCTCATTGAGAAAAACATTGGAGGAATAATGGTGTACAAATATGGAAGGAATCCGAGGGTTCAAAAAGAGAGTAAAAGAGGTAGAAGTCATAGATTGAGAGCGATGGAAGTGTGTCCCAGAAGGAAAGTCAAGAATGGCTGATAAGCTAAACAGAGTTACCCTTTTAACAAAGAGATGGATACAAAGGGTTGGATTTCGATAAACAGGAAGATGCGAATTGCCATGGAGACGACGTCCAGATGAGAGATGGGAAAAGAGAGACAGAGATGGGCGAAACACGGTCAAAAGCTTAGAGATGTCGCAGCGGAACAATGCCAATCATTCCAGATTGCTCATTGGCTTGTGGAGGCGGCTTATCGCGGAGGGAAAAAAGTTAAAGTGGAGGAGGGAGGCTGGAGGGTAATCGGATTTTTGGGTAATGTTGCGTCGGATAAGAAAAGAGATTTGTCAGATAGGAGATAGCATGAAGAAATGACGTTATGTTGGCGTTGACGTGTTGGTTAAGGTTTGAATAAATGATATGATTCCGTAGTCTGGATTAGGTGAAGTTGATTGCCAAGTAATAAGTTTCCGAGTCATTTTAAACGAAAATATACTGTTCCTTCCAGCTAAAGAAGGGAGTGGAGTGAAGGGAGGTAGATGTGTGTTTGCATGCGCGAGGAATGATGGGAGGTTTCTATGAATTTGTGCACTGCTGTGGATTGGGGTTTGCATGTGTGTGTTGGTTTTGAATGCAGTATTTCTTTTTTCCTTTTGGTTGGTGACCTAACACCCCCCGCCACACGCCCTTGAGGAGGCTTGCGGGGTATTATGTAGATGTAGATGTAAAGAAAATCACCACAAAAGAACACTACCAGAAAATAACAACCTAGTTTTAGAAAACGGTGCACAAAAACAAACAAGACTTCTCAGAGGGTGTAACTCAACCGCAGTGGCAGAAGAAAATTAATATGTAAAACGATTGAGAGAAATATGATTATTGAATGAACAGACTTGGTGAGAAATCATTCGATGAGTGATTGCAGTCATCGGATTACGGAAAGCACAGCTTAAATTCCCGAGGGTAAAATGCGTATTACTTAGGCCGATAATAAATGGTATTTGATACATCAACACAGGCGATAAAATAGAGATTAAAGAAAGGGAGAACTAACAGAGATGAGTTGTGGAACATTTTAATGTGAAAACCAATGAAATAATGAAGCGCGACTATGGAATAATAGAGAGCAAGAGGATTCTATAAATCTCTCTTGAGATAGTTTATACATGTAGATATGAACTAAAAAAATACAATTAAATATATTATGAGGCATTGGTGATTATACACGTCGTTTAGTAGTAATAACTTAGATAAATCTTAGAACAAATTAGTGGATTCTGGGGTTTTTATCATCAGAGAATAATTTTTAGGGCAAATAATGTGTAAATAGTTGACACGATAACCATTAGTTCAGAAAATAACGAGTTTTGTGGAACCTAAGTTTACTGAGATCATCATGGTTGATCAAGATTCATCATTTTAGACCTTAAGTATTGAATTAAATTTGAATGGCAAACTTTTGGTATGACAAAAATTTATATTGCTCAGTAATTTATCTCATGCATTAAACTAAAATGTTTTGAATAAAATCATCATGGCTGCAAGTGGAAACGATAAATTAGATACTTCAACACGTATGGGGTGAAATCCTTGAAGGAAACGGCATATATGACCATAATTTATAAATGTAATACTTTTTGTTTCAAACTAAATAATTTTCGTTTCTGCTATATTGGCAAAACACCACTAGGAGAGTGACGCGTAATCTGTCATTGCAAAAGTTTACAAAAAAAGCTAATGTATTACTGCGGAGTAATTTTATTAATTAAAGTTATTTTTCCACAGTATCAATGGGTTGAAATGTCTTATAAATCATTAGTTATGTAAATTTTCAAGAACAAATTGAGCTTCGAAGAGAAATTCCATCAGCAATGTAGAATACTGCAAACTGATTAAAGTTCACCACAATTCTGTTGGTAATACACAAATGATATTACGAGTTTCATTGAATTAAATGATATTTTTCAGCAATAATTCCCTGACATAGGGCCAGCGTATGGAAAAACGGTATTTTTAAAAATGAAGAACTCCAATGGAAGTAAACAAATATTAACGAAATGAAGTACGAATGGTTATATAAGATAAATTTTCATGAATTCCCAGACACCTCTTCAATTTTATCAATTTACAACTCATATTGAATGAAGGAATTTCACATTTTCTTTTATGATAATCTGACTGCAATTGCAATTTAATGCCGGCCTTGGTGAGAACATAGCGATGCGAGAGAAAATATTAGCAACGCTGAGAGGCAAGCCATCGAAGATAGATGACTATCGCCCATTCCGACGCCTAAGCCTTTGCCGGGACATGGCAGGTCATTTGGGATGCAGCCCAAAGTAATAAGCTGCGAGGGACAACAGGGTCATTGAGCGACCCGGATAGTTCCCGAACTCGGGAGGGGAAGGGCCCAAGGAGGAGGAGGAGGCTAATCTCGCCCCTGTCCCCATCGTGATGCCCACACAACCCAACACAGAGACTCCCCATGAGGGTGGCTTCCATTATGGACCCCCTCCTAACTGCACGGGGCGGATGTGAAGCGTACACCGGAGCGGGACGCAAACTCTTCGCGGAGACCGTGCAGGACACCTCCCGGGTATTGACACGCTTTCCCGTCGCCCACGTTGCTAGATCAACAAGGATCTTAAGTACTGTGCCGAGGACAAAGGGTTGTGTAATAGCTTTGCAAAGTAAAAACCTTACACCCTCTTCCTGCACTGCTCGTATTCCGTTTTATCACCTCTTTAATTAAAAAGTCTATCCAGTTTCGGATACTTTGATCCCACCTTCCTACAGTAAAAAGACAAGATAAGACAGGTGGCCACGGGAAACCAATGCGAATTTTTTTCTGCAGGTGGCATTTAAACGCGCAAATGAGTAAAAGGCCAATTTATACTTGACCCCGAGTTTATAGACACGGCTAAACGCAGGTAACAGTAAGCTTACGTTTGTCACTTGAAGCTCGTAAGGGGAAGTATATACACCCGAAGTACCCATAGGTTTTCCGCCCACTGCACCGATATTAATTTTTTTAAATTTATTTATATGCATAGTTACCCAAGGATTTGGTGTATGGAGTATCCAAGAAGAACAAATTCATGCAAATTCAGGGTATTCAATACAAATTCAGGGTAATTCATGCAAAAATGTTCCGTGATATAGGATTTGAAGATGACAGCCTTGTGATTTCATGCAGGGCTCTATTTTCATTTCATTTATTATTGTATTTGTTCTATAACAAACCAGAAAAAAATATAATTAACAAGAACGTTCGAGAGATATTTTAATCTTAAAAAACAAAATTGTTTACGAATGATCTCAACGCACGAGCATCGTATTATATCTCTTTACAAATTAAAAGTCCTTTGCAAAAGGCAGTCAATATAACTGTGAACTATTATGCGTGGTGTATTTCATATGAGTGAGAACTAAACATTTAACAATAAGATCTTTCTTCTTTCACGGATATATTTATTCAGATAACATCCATAAAGACAATTTACATCATAATTGCACAGAACAGATAGTGTACATATACACGTATTTTGTGCCTTTTGATATGACTCCACTCGCCAAGAAAAGCGACGTCGATGATAGCGATAATATTCCAATCAAAACTACCGACATGATTTGGCTGATATTTTCAGGGTTAATAGACCTCGGTGAGATAACATCAGGAAATGAGACCTTATTCCCAAGAGTCATGGAATTGACAACAACGATTCCCAAATATCCAATCAGGTATTCGATTCAAACTGAAGGCAATTAAACAATCTGTAAAAAAAAGAACAAAGATAAAGATCCGAATCTTTTGAGGATTTTTGTTTATTGAGTGTTGGATCGTATATCTTGTTTTAATTTGATGTCTGTAAACATAGACCCGTCGATGTAGGACAGCCAAGTTCAACGAAATTACTTCCAGAATTTCTTTTAAAAATATTAACAAGTAAATCAATTTTCCGATTTGTTAGGAATCATTTTGTTTCGATATTTAAAATATTCAAAATTGCCTTCAGAATGCACTCATTTGAACCATTTTGCGGCTAAATTAATTGTATCGAACTTCTTTATATGCTCCCCGAAACTCATCAAAAACGAAATTCGCCCAAACGCGAATTTTGAATGATTTTTCTCAATTTTAATTGAAATGTCACGACGGAGACGGACTATGATTCCCGAAAATTTGGAGCGCGTTTTAATGCGAGATGCTTATGCCAGATACAATTACTATTAACCATTTCCCAGTGTTCGTGCATTTTTAGATTAAAACCGAAAACGGCAGGTTATGAAAACGCCATTGGCCATTCCGTGGGATGATCATGTGTAAGAAAAGGGTTACGTAATTGGAATAAAAGCCAACCACCCCTGTTTTAAAAACGATAAATTTCCATCCGATGTGGTAATCTCCATCTGCACTAATATTATTATTCATCAAACACCATCTACTTATTATATACTAGCTCCAGGGTTTTTAAATTATCAAAGATACGATATATTGCAAGAAATCGAAGATCTTTTGCACGTTGTAAGGAATTTTTAATGATCATACAACCTATTACCTTAATGGAAAATACTTCTATTCAATTTATCATATTTAATTATGAATTCTCTGAAAAAAATGTTCACTCTCATTAAATTTTTAATTACTGTATATCTTTTTGTGCCTTCATTCATAAAATTATCTCGTGAATCTTTTCTTATTATTGCAAATATCAAATACGTACATTCCTAAAAACAATTCACCGTTTCATGAAAATAAATGAGCATAAATTATTTTGAAAAAACAATTCAATAATATAATATTTTATGCGACGAAAGAAAAATTTGCTTAATCCCTTGAGAAATTATCACAAGATCCATTCTCGGCCTTCCTGGATGGTATGCATCCGATATTCAAAAACAGTAGTATAAGCAAGACTTTTCTGTAGAGAATAATAGAATTTGACTGTTTTAAAGTTAGCATTAATAAACATTTTTCTTTGATTATGAGCATTAAATTAATAATAAAATATGGCACACTGAGGTATGACTTTGTTCTCGTCGGTCTAAGCCAGAAAAAAATTATAATTCTTTCATTCTTAGTGATAATGAAAAAATTCAAAAGTTGGTCCGATAAAGTTAATAATGATTGCGTTATCGGGGCCTCTAATTCCCATTTAAGTGCATATTAACATACAGTATAAAGACGAAAACATAAATCAAAGGTAAAATGGCTACTCCGTGACCTGTAGGCATCAAAATATTAATTTCTGCTGAAAAAACCAGAACCGGATATTTAATACATTCTAGCCTGACCAATAAATACGGCAATTGAGGCTATAAAATTTTTACCTTGCGACATTTAGTCTACATCGACTTTGTCCCCTTCAAAGTACTCTCCATGAGTTGCTACGCAATTATTCCATCTTCTTTTCCACCTTTTAAAGCACCCTTGGAAGTCCACGGCAGTCAGACTTTTTTGTTTTCTCGTCGTTTCTTACTTTATTGTGTCCACATCTTCCCAGTGATGTCTCCTCATCACATTTTTGTATTTAGTGAAAAGGAAAAAGTCGCAGGGGCGTGATCTGGCGAATAAGGAGGATGATCAAAGATGGTGATTGAATTTTTTGCCAGAAATCGGCGAAGAATCGATGCTGAATGTGCAGGTGCATTGTCATGGTAAAGGATCAGTCCATAATGTTCGGTTCAAATAGTGTCCACTGCTGATTTCCCTAAATTCAGTTCATCAGCTATCATTAGGACAGTTTTTCGACGATCAGTAATGGCAAGGGACGGCACACGATCAATGTTGTAGTCAACACAGGTGGTTGAAGATCTTTCCGGCTTTGCATCATCCGTTGCCATCTTTAAGACGCTTAATACACTTGAAAACGGATGTTTCTTCAGAGCATTGTCACCGCAAACAGCTGTCAAAATTTCAGTAAAATCTTGGTAACCTTTACCGCACTTCACCAAATAACTTAATGTTGATTCGTTGCTCCGTAATTTAGTCAATTTCCATTTTCGACAAACAGTAAAAACAAGGACAACGCCAAACACAGACGGCTCATTGAGTCTCAGGAACCATCTCCGCTAGTGGGCGGGGTAATAGACCGCGTCATGGCCGCCAAATTTCACCAGTTCGCGTATTTATTGGGCATGCCGTACAATACCTTAACATACACCACACGTATCAACATTTAAAAAGTACGAAGGCATTACAAAGTGCACAGAAAAAGAAACCTAACCGCCTTTTAAAATGACCTCGCAAGAAAAATGAATTGAGTGATTTTCACTACCGCTCTGGCTGAGGGAAAATATGTTTTGCTAATGTTGCAGCCTTTAGGTCAGGCGCAGTAAGAATCCCTGGGAAGGCTAATGAAAGCACCCTTGATTAGGGATGTGGGATGGGGAAGAAGTGGGTGAAGAGTGAGTGAAGGTGCCGTATTACGAAAATGTCAGCAGAATATAAAGGACAAGGGTCAGACGGCCTAATGCTGAAAAATGATTGGAACGACGATTCTGAGGAAAGAGAGAATCTGATGAGGTCCCCAACAGTGAAAGCGTGTCCTAAAATAAATAACCGGCATGAATTTATGTGAAAACGAGGACCATTTCTGTTCATTCCATTGTTTTTTATTACTTTCTTAATTATTGTTTATTTCCCAATGGTGCCCCAAAACGCGGTAGTATGCCTAATAGTAATTTTGATAAATATATACCCTAATAACCCTAATATATGGAAAAAATATAAGCTTACAAATCCCCAAATGTTCTCATATTTATGTCGATGTATATGCACAAAAATGTGAAATGTCGGCAAATTTACCGTAGCATAGGATTTCAAACATAAACAATCCATGCATTGGAACATATTGAAATCACAAGGATTAACAAAAAACGTATTTATTTCATTTTTTCTGTGTATTGCGAAGGTGATAGCTAATCATAGAAAATTAGGGAAAACAGACATCAAGCAACTAAACGAAACCAGAATGTTCAGCTATTCAGAAAAAAATGCATAAATATATAATTATTTCCCTTTTTTCATATATGACTGAATGCAAAACTTCTAACGTAGCCTAATTGTGGATAAAACCTGATGCATTCAATCAAGTTCAATCAAAGCTGGTTTATTTTTTCATCTGAAATTTTTCTTCATGTAACTTTCTTCATATTTTATTCTTTTTAGGCTTCTCCTTGTGTATCGCACCTGGAATTGCTCCCACTGAACTGGTATGGTCTACACAGGTATAGATCGCAGGATAGAAAACATCTACTCTTCTTCCGTATCCACGTAGCTTTGACAAACCTATCCAGTTTCTGCCTTGTAACAAAAGAGAGTTCTGTGACTTCTAAGAAGTTTCAAGCCAGAAAATAAATGTGCATCTTCTATAAAATACACACTGTGCAGCTTATATATATATAAATTTTATGGAAATTTGACTCATTTTTTTACTTCAAACAGCAAACAATTATGCGAACATTTAACACTTTACGGAATATACATTCATTTTTATTTTTGCTACATAATTAATTGAAACTCAGTAATATTTAACTATATTTATCATGGTCCTTAGATATTTCAGCCACATTTCTTTCCTTAGATTCCGAAAGATTTTAATATGTAAAAATCCTTTAGACAACCATTTATAGTGAGGGCTCATTACCATAGTAGCTAAATGAGGTTTTAAGCTGCCTTCTCAAGGGTATTGAAACTTCCATCTGTTGAACGATTTAAACAGCAAGGCATAGCACTGAAATTAGCTCAACGAAGGAAGGAAAATTATGTTACGCTCCCGGTTGAAAATAAAATAACTTGATAGCAGAAGTTGCTTTCGAGATAGGTAGCACGAAGTTCGGAGACACGGAGCACCTGACTTATATGGCACTCCCTAAAATGCAATTACAACTACGAAACCTATGACTCGGGGAAGTTTTCGCGGATACTAATCATATGAGGAAGACTTTCTACAATTCTTTCAAATTATAAAATTCATTTTCACAATATGTCCAACAATCGTGACATAAGGAGAAAGTTTCAATTTTAAATATTTTCATCAAACTAAACCAGTCATTGAACGAAATGACCTTTGCTCGAATAGAAAATTATATTCACCTTTATGAAGATACAACTTCGTGTACTGACATATATCTCATTAGAAAAACCAATGCTTAAATAGACGTAACACCTTTAAACTTTCAGTAGGAGGCGGTCTTGATGGGTTTTATCTTACAACTTGAGCATATTTCCTTTACATAAATCAATACGTGGGTGCAAATGAGGATGACACTAAAGGCTAAACTAATTCGCATTAGTACTTAAAAATAAATAAATAAATATATATATATATATATATATATATATGCTGTTCGACTTTCATATATATACACGTATATGCATATATACTAATGCATGCCATAATTTGTAAAAAAAATATGCAAAAATAGTCAGAGAGAAAACTGCATCTCATTCCAATTGTTTTTCACTCCTGGAATCACATTTTGAAAGGCCCATGCTTAATACGCTAAACTTTGCGGACACGAAATTTATCGCAGCAAAAAGCGTCACAGAGTCTGCTATGAGTAAATACAAGCCGACTGGTTTCAAAACTTGGTGATTTATTGCTTGTCGCCGCAAATAACTAAAAATGCTAGATAATAAAGAACGCGCCTCGCCTGTCCAAGATAAATGGTGCGCGGAACTGTTCCACGCCCCGTCTGATCGTGGGATAAAGCCCCTATCGTAGCAGCATTAAAAAAAATTCCTCCTCTGATAAAGCCGTGAAAATATCATTCATGACCTGTCTACCTTTTCTTCATCCCCAGTTTCTCCACCGTAGCACGGAAGAAAGTGCATTGCAATCCTTTATCAATGACCCGGCATGGGCTCTCAAGATGTAATACCCTCAGGCATCAAATGTGAGATATATTCCCTGGAAACTGAAACTATCGATGCGGCGCTACGGACACGCTCTCTCTTTTATCTGCAGAGTAATTTACTAAACCCCGAAAGCATTAAGTAATTGCTAGTTGGTATTTTTGGTACCGTACACCAAATTTATTACTCAACATAATAATTCATATATGTGTTGTGTTATGAGAAAGTTAAATCTGTAACTTAGGTATTAATTCCACCCTCTTCTTTCGAGACACATTTTACCATACTTGATAAATATGTAAACTGTATTGTGAGACTAAATTTGTTTGATAAATATATGAAGTCAATTTCAAAAGTTGTCTCCAAATTACTTCATATAAATCAAGCAACAATGACAACTGCTAAGGAACATGAATGAAGAGCCATTGGTTCAGATTAAATGACTGGTGGTACCGCGACTGACGATCAAACATGATGTACAAGTTGCTGAAAATACGAATTGATGCAAAGACAGTCAGAAACTGATGGAAAATTGCTTGTCACCGCAAATAACTAAAAATGCTAGATAATAGAAAATTATAGGTCTTGATCCTTAGCCCAGAAAACATTTGTCCCATCGAAGAACTATGTTACCCAAACAATGTGTTTGATGGTGGTACTTCGATGTTAAGCAAATAGATACGGCATGAAGCAGCCAATGAACTGGCACATCATTATAAAAACAAATTTCAAATATCTGCCTTTGGCTGACCAAGATATGATTCTGGTCTTTTGGGTAAATTTGGGGACTTTTAATAAACTCATTGGTAGGGGTGTCATCTTGAAACATAATACGGATACACATTACGCTCCCACCAAGCCCTACCTAACCAGAGCATCAATGTCGCCCATTGCCATCCTGATAACGCACGGCTTCAATCCACCCCGGATACAATGAGTTGTGTCACCGAATATTGTATTTTCGTCTAATTTAAGTGTTAAATAATTAGTAATATGGCTTAATTGTTCGATTAACATTTCAGTGAACGAAGCGCCGTCAAGCGACCAAAAACTTAAACTATAAAATACCATTAAAATTAACGATCAACATTTAATCTAAATGCTTTCTTAAGAAGAGAGCATAGATGTTTTTGCCGAAATGAACGCATAATTACCTTCCTGAACTGTGCTATTTTACAATTTTTTCGTAAAAGTGCGTTTAAATGATTGCCTATGAGCACGAGCGTTATGTGAGCGCGGGAAAATTTGTTATCGAGGTTTCCGAGGATAAGAATATGACCAACAGGAAAACCTGAGCTCATCAAATCCCGTGGTCGGTCCCCCAGACGCTGCCTGCTGCTATGAATATATTAATATCAGTAGGAATACGCAGGAAGGATATGAGTCGAAACCCGTTGCAAGTATTTTAAAATTAATAAAATATTGGCCAAATAAATATTTTTAGGCTACAATATAAATATTAAAATAGAAACGGAGCACTTGACCACATAGGCTGTATTCCAATCCTACGATGTAAATATATAGGACAAAAATATTCGTTATTCGATCATTAATACCAAACAATTTTCGGAAGGATAGTGCAATTAAAGTAAAGTCAATATATTGAGTCGGAGGTTTTGATGAATCTTTCTAAATACACACGTTACAATTTATCGCAAATTTCACAAAACTACCATTCCTCAAAAAAAAACTTTTCAATTTGAGTAGAATTTACATCCCAACATATCTATGTAATAGCTCTATAGCATTTAATATTTTAACTATCTATTTAATATTTAATTAGCTCTTTCAATTATCAGGAATATTGTGGGCACCTTTTGTGACGGGCTTATAGTTTCTGTAACGTCCTTTGTCGTACTTTCCATGCAATGCATTGCCTATCAAAATGTAATTTGCCGTTTAATGAGTGCATAAAGTTCCTCGCTATAAATAGAGTATTCTATTCTTGGAAAGGATACTTTATTTACACACTCGGTAATCTATATTAAATGAACCAGGTTTTATTTAAAATAGCACTTAAATGAATTATTATTAGGTAATCTACCGGTTAAGGTAGGTTTTTGGATGGACAAAACTATCAAATAAACATTTTGTAACTCCCCACCTAGCAAACTAATCTATATCAGGTCCCTCTTCATCTCGGTGTACTTCTTTCCTCCCTTCATCCCGTCCAACATCCCTATCCTGTTCCTACCCTTACCACGCTTGCCCAACATTCTCCCCTCTATTACACTCTTCAACATTCCTCTACCGCTCAATACGCCTTTCACCCATTTTTCCTGCCTCCATAGGATTTCTCTCAACAAACCCCTCTCCTCCCCCACCATTTCTAGTACTTCCTCATTTGTTTTCCTTTCGGTCCATTTCACCTTCTCCATTCTTCTCCATACCCACATTTCAAAAGCCTCCAATCTACGTCTATCCTCCTGCTTCAGCGACCACGTTTCCGCGCCGTACATAGCTACGCTCCATATCAGAGTTTTTACGAGTCTTGTCTTAACATCCCTACTCAACGTCCCCGTCATCAACTCCCTCCTCTTTGAGAAAGCCTCCTTGCCTAGCGCAATTCTTCTCCTTACGTCCCTACCACTTTGACCGTGTTGGTCCAAAACACTTCCGAGATATGTAAACTGCTCTACCTGCTCTATTCTTTCCCCGCCTATTTTAATATTTAGCTTAGCCTTTTTCTTTCTAGAAAATCGCATAACCTTTGTTTTATTAATATTGATTCTCATCCCATATTTATCGCACTGAACCTCCAATTCACTCAACAATGCTTGCAACCCCTTGGCTGACTGAGCAACTAATGCTTGGTCATCAGCAAACCTAACCGATTTTACGAATTCCCCTCCGACTTTCATTCCTACCTCCAGTTCTTCCCATGCCTCTTTAATCATTTCCTCTACATATACGTTGAACAGTACCGGTGACAATGGGCAACCCTGCCTTCCACCTCTTCCTAACACTGCCCATCCGGACTCTCCGTTCCCCACTCGCACCTGAGCAGTCTGAGACATGTACAGGTTGCGGATCAGTCTCCTGTCCCTCCAATCCATTCCTATTTCCTGCAATACACGCATTAATTTTTCCCAATTCACTCTATCAAACGCTTTTTCGAAATCTACAAAACAGGCAAAAACGTCCTGATTGTATTCTATATTTCTCTCGACTAGTGATCTCATTACTGCAATGGCATCACGCGTACCTCTTCCTTTCCTGAACCCAAACTGATCATCCCCTAATTAATCATTTGCCTTACTCTCTATCCTTTTGTTGATGATCCTGAGAATAACTTTAGCTGCGTGGGATATCAAACTTATTGTTCTGTAATCCTCACATGACGAAGCCTTTGCCTTTTTTGGAATAGGAACTAACACCGATCTCACAAAATCTTCCGGCCAGATTCCTTCCTCATAGATACTACGAATCAGTCCATATATGGCCTTCTTCCCACCTTTCCCTAACCATTTCAACATTTCTACAGGAATATTGTCCACCCCCACAGCCTTGTTTGCTTTCATCTCCTTTAATGCCCTTTCTATTTCATCGTCGAGTATGCCTGGACCTAAGCTATCTTCTTCTACGTCATGTTCCTTTTCTATGTCTAACCTTGTCGGCCTAAGTTCTTTACCATACAGTGTTTCTATTAATTCCTTCCATCTCGCTTGGATTTTTCCTGGTTCAACTATTATCTTACCCCATTTATCTTTAACTGTTAGCACACATCTTGCCTTCTTACTTCCCGATAATAACTTAACCTTGCTGTATAGAGCACCAATTTCACCCTTCTTCTGTAGACTTTCCATATCCTCGCATTGCGTTTTCCACCATTCTTCTTTTGCTTTATTTGTGGCCCTTCTCAATTTATTGTTTAACTCTTTGTACTTCATTTTGCCTAACTCTGTGTTTACATTTTTCCATCTTCTTCTCTCATCCATATTTGCAATCATCTCATCCGTGACCCATGGTTTCCTAATTCTTTTCCCCTTAACGGTCCTTTAGTGTCTTTAGCGGCTTCCAATATTCCTTTCTTGATACATTGCCATTTTTCTTCGATCGTACTCAGTTCTTTACCGTCATCCATCATTTTCTCTACAGCCTCCTGATACTCCTTCTTCGTTAATTCATTTACTGCTTCTAAATTCCATTTTTTAACCCGCCGCCCTTGCCTTATCTTCTTGAAACGAACATTGCATTTCATAACAACTAAATTGTGGTCAGAGTCCGCATCCGCTCCTGGGAAACTGTGCGAATTTATCACACTGTTCCTAAACCTGTGCCTAACCATAATATAATCTAACTGATACCTTTCTGAGTCACCTGGCATTTTCCATGTATACCTACGCCTTTTGTGGTGTCTAAACCATGTGTTGGTGATGACTAACCCCTGTCTCCTGCAGAATTCAATTGCTTTCTCTCCGCGTTCATTCCTCGTGCCTAACCCATAGTCCCCCACCTCACCACCATCTCTTCCTTCGCCTACCGTCGCATTCCAATCCCCCATCACTATTAAATGTTTCCCTGCAGGAACACTCGCGATGATATCCTCTAACTCATCATACATCCTATCGACTTCTTCCTCCTTGTGGTTGCTCGGTGGCATGTATACCTGAATAATGACCAAGTTCGTCGGCTCTGCTTTAATCTCTACGAGTAAAATTCTATCTGTCGCTTGCTCTATGTTGACTACGCTTCTTCCTACCCCTTTATTTAAAATTACGGCAACCCCTCGTTGGCTCTCGTCCCCGCCGCTGTATATTACTCTATAATTGTCACTCCAGTAATCCCCGCTATCCTTCCATCTCACCTCGCAGAGGCCTAAAACATCTATGTTACCTCTTTCCATCTCTCGCTTAATATTTTCTAATTTGCCTCTCCTCAACATTGTCCTGACGTTCCAGGTTCCTATTCTTACTACTTTCGCCTTCTTCTGAGTCTTCTGTCCTGCTGAAGTTATTTCTTCCCTGCAAGGGTTTCGTGGGATGACGACCGCGGAAGCCTTGCCTCTCCCGCTGCCGGGCACGACACACGGCCTCTTGGGCCGAGTCCCGTAGTTGCCAGGACTCATATTATCTATAGTGCCCATCATAATATTCTTGGGAATCATAATTGAGGTGGTTTCCCGTTGCCTTCCTCAATAGTGTTTTTAACGTGACACCATCACTTAATGGCCGCCCCACTGGGGTCAGACGCCATTGCAGCCGCCTCACTGAGGGACAGACGCTGCGTGGACTACCTTTCGTCTGGCTCCTAACCTTCGACCTATCTGGCATGGGTGACCCTTCCAGGAATAATTATTATTACTCACGCCAGCACAGTTAAATGAATTATTTAACGAAAAATTGTGGATTGAACGAATATTCCCACCTGGGACCAAATACGTATCTACCAATATTACCATATTCTAACGTATGCTAAATGCTTGTTCTCTCATCCAAGCAACTAAAAATCACTAAGGTTACCACGTAATTTTGGGACACAATCCTCTAGACATCAGATCAGTAAATAGTATTTCGTGAGAATCTTCGTTGAAAGTAAATGAACAAATTCTTAATAGATTTTTATAGTTTGAATGAATTAGATCGTTTAACTCACAATGAAAATCCCTGTAGCTGTAATCAATGATCGTTAAATACATTTAAAATAGTCTAAAAAATGAATATTTGAAGACACAAAACGCTTCATGTAAGATGGGACATACCGACATGAAATAATAGGGTATGAGGGTAAGATATTTAAAACGCTATCTTTTCAATAAAACGCGATGCATATGGTATAATCCTGCCGTAAAGGAGCTTTCCAAAGAGGTAGCTCTCTCTCTGATACCTAAATATATATGCAACTTGACTACTGTAACAGTATTCCACAAAAATCAAATTTGCAAAAAACAGGTTCGCACCCAAAAGTAGTAGGATTGATTTTTTACAAGAATTTTATTGACGATATACTTACATCGACTTAATAATCTCCAAAGTATGCTCCTTGAGCTGCTACACACTTAGTATAACGTTGCTCCCATTCCCCGTACGCCCGCTGGAAATTTTCTTTGGGGATACCGTTGATGACCCTCGTCGAAGCCTCTTGAACGGGCTTTATCGAGTCAAAACGTCATCCCCTGAGCTGTCTTTTCATCAGGGGGAAGAAGAAGAACCGATGGTACCAGATCGGGAGAATAGGGCGGGTGCAAAGTGGCAACGCCGTATTTGGCCAGGAGCTGTCTGACGACGAGCGCGCCATGGCACGAATTTTCGACACAATCTTGGCGCACACCTTGCGCATGGCCAAATCCTGTGAAATAATGCGTTGGACGTTGGATGCAGACAGACCCAACTGGTCTGCAATTTCTTCACTGGTCAAGCGTCGGTCTGTGTTCAGCAGTGTCCTCACTCTGTCCACATTCGTGTCGCTCCCTTCCCGTCGACGGCCGTCCGGAGCGATGGTCGTCTTCTACGAGCCCCCTACCCTCTTTAAAGAACTTGTGCCAATCAAATACTGTGGAACGGCTTAAGGCAGTGTCCCCATAAGCCTGCTTGATCATATCGAGGGTCTCAGTTGCCGTCTTCCCGAGTTTCGCACAAAAACTTCTCGGAATAACGTTGCTCTAAATTCAGATTCATTTTGTTTTTCGACGCGGATAAAAACCTTGCTTCACTAAAAACGGTGTCCTCACTCAACAACAGCCCGCAGGCGACTGAGGTTGGGGTCGGTCTGTTACTAAGAGCCCCCTCCACCTTACCCTGCCAGGCAGACCCCCTCCACCGCTCCGTTCGCGCCAGAGAAAATCAGTCCTACCACTTTTGGGTACGATCCTGTTTCATGTATATTGTGTACATATATGTATGTATTTATCTTTCATTACATTGAATAAGATAATGTTACTTTTAGCAACGTGAGTGACAGAATGCTACTTTGCCCAACATGGTGACTAATTTCACATATTTTTCCGGAATTGATAAATTAAAAAAAAAACGTAACCTAACCTAAGACATTAATTTTTCACGATTTTCAAATGATTCAGGGCTTCGAACATTCATTGACTAACTAAACACTCATGCGGAGAACTCACTTATACAAACCTTTATGATTTGAACGATCATTTATAAATTTAATTTGATCACTGTAAAAGGTCTGTTCAAAAAAAAGATGAGACTGTTTGAATAAATACTTGAATTTTTTAGTTTCTCTTTAATAATTCTTATCACCATCAAAATACAGGCCTTGGCTTCCAAAACAACTATCCCAATATTTTTACAGCTTTCGAATGCTTCCTGGAGCTGTTCTGTAGGGATAACCTTTAAGTCTTCAGTGCATTTTTGATGGATTTCTTCAATAGTTTCAAATCCGCGTTCTTTCAAGTCGAATTTTAACTTACATAAGAGGAAAAAAAGTCCAATCGAGCAAGATCCAGAGAGTAGAGTGGTTGGAGGAACACCGGTGTGCTTTTTTGGCCAAAAATTTGGTAACAATCAATCATGTCTGTCTGCGCTGATGCGTGGCCGTGATGAAAGCACCAAAGCTTGTTTTTCCACAATTGTGATCTCTTCCGCCACATGGGGTGTCTTAACGTTCTTTTAATCTCCATTTAGTCCTGCCATTAATTTTTTGTCCTCGGGGGACATATCCAAATGAATAATACCTATCCAATCGAAGAAAACGATCAACATCACCTTCACGTTTGACCGCGACATCCTAGCTTTTCGAGTCGTGGGGAAGATGGCCCCTTTCAATGTAAAGACTGAGCTTTGGTTGCTACATCATAACCATGCACCCAGATTTCGTCGCCTGTGAGGATTGTTTTGAAGAAGTTTTGTTCGTCATTTGAACGATGGAGCAGTTCTTGGCTAATATTAAGCCGTTTCTGCCTCTGCTCACCCGTTAACCCTCGTGGCAAAAATTTGGACGCTCTGCATGCCAAAAAGTTTTGTCAATAAGATCCAACTAATGTCAACTTCATTGGCAGTCTCCCTGACAATAAAACTACAGTTTTCTCATATTAAATCATGCAAAATGTTGACGCAGGCGTCGTTTGTTGGCGTCAATGGTTGTCCAAACTGGAGACGGTTTTACCAGGGATAACAATATTTAATTATTTTATTTATTATTTGTCTTGGTTCAAAAACAGCACTTTTTGGCCTTTACATCGGACAATAATGATAACACAACAAACACTCAAGCCCTAGGGGGAAAAAATCCCACCCTGGCGGGAATCGTACCGCGACCCTTGGATATTCAAACGAGGACGTTATCCCACCGCCACCGGGGCCCAATGCCCAAGTAATAGATTCATTACCAAATTCCTCTTGAATGAATGCATAATTTTCAGTTGCGTTTTTCCAAAGGTTGAAATAAAATTCAATGCACATACGCTGCTTCTCTAACATCTTCACTCTCACCGGCAAAAAATTTTGTACAACAAGTCAGGGTAATCTCGGACAAGAATGACTGTTGTTCGGAGATAAGCGAATTCGGCGATGTTGGGCCACAAAAAAGGTGGTGTTTTACCCCTCACAGACGCCACTAGAATGCGAAACTTTACAGGATTTTATCGGTCAAGTAGTTGACGTGTAAAAATACCAGCTTCATCTTTTTTTTGCACAGACCTTGTAATAGAAGTGTGAAAAGTTCGTCTGTCTCTCTGACTATTGGTAAGTGTTCAAACAAAATACGTAAGTTATACTAAAAATAACAGTTTTTGCAAAACAAAGTACAGATAGAAATATACACACATTAACCATTTCAGGTATGAATCATTTTTTCATGCATTATGCATCCTGCACTCTGTTAAAATATGTTCAAACTAATATATCCTCCATGATAGGACCACTTTTTGAATGGTTGGGGCATTTCTCTCATGTTCTCGCACTCGGAATATATTGTTTTATGTAAGGTTCGGATACTCGGTAAAAAAATATATTCGCACTGTCATGGATAGAATGCCACACGGAATCCAATTCTGAGATCACTCAATCATCCAAATTCTACAATTTTTATCATTTCTCTCTTTCGCTTACATTTCTCCCGGAACTCTAGACGCATCCGAGAAGGTATATTCTAGGTTCACATCCCAAAATTAGAGAAAATCAAAATGAACGCTTCTACTCACAATAACACTAGTCAATTTATCACATTTATCACATTTAACCTATCTGTGAGGAATGCTTTATCAGCAATGCAGCGATTCCACCTATGCGGTTTTCTTTCCTCCGTAAATTTTTCGCGCAATATTAACATCTTGCCAGGAATGGGAATCCATCACGGTTGTTCCGAATTTGATTCGTTTATTTCTTTTTGATGGTAGCACGAATTAACGAGTACGGCACCAACAAGAGCGTGATTCTAAAATTAAATAAATCTAAAGATTTGATGCCATTACCTAGAATTCCTGTCGAAGGCATAAAAGTTAAGAATAAATACTACAGCTGATACTATGAAGTGAATTTCTTTCCTTTCTTTACCATTCCTACAGGACGTAATACGCGTTTTATTTATCTTTTTTATTTTTTTCCACGGGATAAAGTATCATTCTCTTCTTTTCCTAATGGACGAATAAAAAAACCGATATCCTCAACTGATTAATCATTCATAGAACGTAAATTTTATCAATAACTTATAACCATCTACAAAGTTAGATCAAGTTCGTAATAACTAATGCTTGCACAATGAAACGACTTCATTACTACTATGTAATCCCTTGATATCAACGAAAGACTCGATAGTGATAAATTAAAATAAAGCCTAGTAGCTATCTCTGTCCTAAAATTCACCTTCTTATTTTGATGATAATTAGTCCATGCCTTAAGACACACTTGTAGGGAATCTTTAAATGAGAGAGCTGTTCGTCCGCAGTGTCGTGCGATTTTTTTTGGCCTTTTACATCTCGATTCCTTCCCTATCGTCTGTCCTCATTAAACCTTTGAACTAACTCATTTTCCCCAGTTAAAAAATTCTCATTGGCTCCGAGGTCCCTTAGTTTTAAGTTGCCCCACTCTTCATCTTTCCTTCCCAACGGCTGTTAACCGACTCCTCAATTGCACTCGGGCAAAATATACTCACGCCACTTATTCCCCATTCGCTCCTCCTCCCCTAATCCCGAGGCAATTCCTCCGCCTAAGTGTCCTTTGAGGTTTTTTTCCTCATTCTTTATTTCCCCGAGAGCCAATATTTTGAATGGGTGGAGCATCAATTGGGTTCGTGAATAAAGAAGAGGCAAGCGTAGCGGGTGGGTCCGCCCCGCTTGGAGCGTTATGGAAAAAAAACATCTCCCTCCTCTCTCCCTCACCGAACACCACCGTGCACGTGGGAGATTGGAAATCCCGAAAATATAAGCGGCTCAAAGCCCGTTGGTAGAAGGGGCACATGCTTCACATTATTTATCAGCGCGGAAGCGTGCACACATGATAAACAAATGCATGCGAAATTCGATTACCCCTCACGCAAGGAGAGCCCCGTTTCGTGCGGGGGAGGAGCCAACCCGTTCACCCCCTTCTCCCCATTCTCTCCATTCTCCCTCCTCCTCGATTCCCTTCTCCCACTTCTCTTCCCTCAAAACCATCCCCACCCAACTGAAGAGTTTCATTGAAATCGGTTTCATGTCTAGAAAGCGGGCTCGCATGAATTTCATTTCCGGCTTCCTACAATATTAATGATTTTGAATACCTGTATGATGATCAATGCTCGAGCCGATTTCTATGCCGCCCAATTTTCAAGTAAAACATTTTTAAAACCCACCACGCTGGTATAACATGCCGACAGGTGAGCCGGAGCCCGTACATAAACCGAGTCGAGGTCCCGATATGCTTTCTAATTTGGAGGAATGGATGACAAGATTAATGAAACGGCCACCTAAAGTTAATGGAGATAGATTTGAGTCAGTAGAGAGTCTATCAACTAATCAACACAAAAATTCTGCACAAACGCATAAAAAATTAACTATTTTTTCAGATCTGAAGCTTAATATCCCATTAGCTTTACATTGTTATTTTTTCCTTCAATACATAATATTACCATGGGTAATCTACCAGTTAAGGTAGGTTTTGGATTGACATAAATACCAAGCTACTATTGTAGTGAAATATTTTAGTGATAAAGTTTTTATTTATCTATTTTCTTCATTCGTTAACGCAAACATATTTTGTTTTGATAAAAAATCTCCATCGGAAAAACTGTAATTTTCACGATTTTACTAATATAATATGCATCTGACGATAATTATCCGGAAAATATATTTTCTCGGCGGCTATCTTTAGTTCTTACTATATTTTAAGCTAATGTAAGTAGCGAATAATAAACAGAAAATTGAAAAAAATGAGTCCCTGTATCCTAGGACATAAATGTAATCGTGTCTGGATTCAATTGTTTTAGTTGTTAGCAGAAGCCTACAGGGTTAGGCTACTGCCTTCCCTGTAGGTTGTCGAATGATCAAGTCAGTACACATTTCCCACTGTAATTCACAAGCACAGACTGACATGATACAGAATATTCTTAAATTTCATACCAAATATTCAAATAACACGTTTTTCAGCTATGAACCCTTTATACTTCCCTGTAGAAAATATGATTAAATACAAATTGCGTTCCGAAACTATTTCAATTAAATTTCCCACGCAGCTCATATTGTTCGCATTGGGATAAAGTAGAACTGAAATATTAAAACTTTATGACACTATCCCCCAGAATTATTAGAGATCAGAAAAACTGAGAAATTTCGCTAAAGAGAAAAAATGTTTTTCTTTTTTCGTTTTAAGTACCCTAGTATACAGATATCACATCATTTAATCTAAGTTATTCTCCTTCATGTTACTCACCGCTCCTGTCTTATGCGTAGAGGAGTATAACACATTCAATTACTTCGGTGGATGTACTTACATTTTACATGATCTACATTGTTTGAATTATTTTACATATATATATTGTAACTAAAAATTTTTAAAATCTTAACTTTTGGCGTTACTTGCCTGTTAATGAATCATCCCCGTAGCAGCAGAGGTATTTAACCATTCTATAACTCATTTTAGGCAGTTAAATGTCTACAGTTATCTTTGAAAATTCACTAACATTTTACGCACCCAGTCTTGATCTGAATCCGAGTTTTAATGAACTATATAAGTTCACATGAACTATATTAATCAATTACATCGGATTTATATTTTTCTGAAAATTAATCATTTCGCAAATCTAAAAAATTAAGTATTTGTCGTTTAATTGAAGGATTATGTATTTGTCGTTTAAAAAATTATATATTTGTCGTTTAATTGGAAGGATAACATTGAATGCATTGTTCTGTAAGTGGTGATATTACATATAAACCTAAAATAGGATAGTTGAGGAAAATTTGTTCCTTGATTGCGATGAAGTTCATGATATGCTTAAGATACTGACTGACAATTCTCCTTAAATAATTTCGGTAGATTATTTTGGCAGAAGTTGCAAACAATAGATGGAATCACCAGTTAAAAGATCATGGAGTTGGTATTTCTGCGGTATACTTTAATTTTAAATATTTCATATAATTCAGTTATTCATTATTCTATGAATAAATATAAATAGAATTTATATTTTCCTTAAATTAAAAATATTTCTAAACCCAAAAATTGCAGTTTTATTCACGTGCATGCACTGTTTTACATAACAATGATTTTTTTAATTTTGGGATTATTTAAACGTTGGAGGCCAAATTTTTTAGTAAAAAAGGCAATTGTCACTGGTAATAGTGCACAGTAAAATTACTTTTCCACATTTACAGGGACTTATGTGCCAAGAGTCTTTGTGTAGCATCTTTCAGCGTAGTTTAATTAAAGTTTTAGTTCGATAAAATTCTTATAATCAATGCTTTATCCCAAATAATATTCCTCAATTGTAAAACTCAGTAAAGAGGATCAATTCATAAGTAAATTCATGCGAGAGAAGTTGCCAACTTACCTTTCCAAAACTCCCCTTCCCGATGGCTCTGAGAATTTGGAAATGGTCGAAGTTCACTGTAAATTAAAGGAAATTAATATTAATGAAAAAATACTTACTTATTTCGTTACATTCTAATTGGGGTAAATTTTTATTTAGATATTGAAAGAAATACTAAAAGTGGACATCATAATTTTTTTCTCCAGTTCACAAATTTATGAATCGACATTATGAGTAAAGCCACGTAAAGCCACATGATGACTAGAAGGCAACATATTCTAAAAAGAATGAATTCATAATAACTGTGTAACATTATAACTGAAATGGCACTATGATTGCAGAGAAACCCTTGAGTATACAAAAATATAGATAAAAACATTGACGAAATGTTATCTCACATTTTATCTACCTCGCAGATTTTTTGAGGGATGTGAATGCCAACGAGATTTCAAAACTCTACACTCGACAGCTTTGTTTCCAAAACTTGTCCATCCCACGGGAAGCCTTGACAAAAACATGAAAAATGCAAAAAAGAGGGAAAACTCAATGGTGGGTATTATTTGCTCCAATTTGAATAAATTTCTCAGCAAAATGGTAGATAACGTTTCTATTCATTTTTATTATTATCGTCTTTCCGACCTTATGTTTGGCATACACGGACACAATTCCAGAGCGATGCCAAACTGTATTTGAAGAGCTAAAGCTTTAACAAAGGAACAGTGAAAACCATTCCCGAGGATGCGTTTTTCAAAATATGTCAAGTGAAATTTGAGTGCCATTATGTTGTCCACGAGGGGCAGATTAAAATCATAGATCTTCTCCATAACTAGGATATTTCATTGTGTCAAAGGAGATGGTAATACTAGATGTAGCAATTTATGCGTCAAAATTGGTACTAACCTAATAAATTACATAAAACGCATAGTTTTCTTATTCAAGAACAAGGATATTCATGAAAATAAGTTGGAAAAATCAAAATTCGTGCTAAATCAAGCGTGTATGCTTCTAAGAACATGCATTTATCAATAACCATGAAATTTGAATCGGAATAACACCGTCCGTTTGGTGGCAAATAATAATTATTTTTTTCCTCATCGGTAGTGTACCGACTGCTGCCTCAAGGCTGAGGCGCAACCTGCGTCATTCTGTAGACCTGATTGTCACACACGAAAACGTTGGTTTCAAGTGGCGAGTAAGCTAACGTTCTGCTACGGGATTAATAAGAAATAATGCCCATAAGATAAGTAATTCTCTAAGAATTTTGCTTCCTGGCAAAATAAATCTACAGTAGTAATAATTTAAAATAAATAACAGAGTTCGTTAGCCAGTATTTTAAAGTACAACTAGATATTTTCCCGTATTAGTATTTGCATATTTGGGAGGGAAGCCGGCAACCTGTTCCGCAACTTGCATTATCAAGATACAAGTATAGTTTACTCACAAGGATAGTTACGGGAAGCGTAACGCCGTAGTCTGATTCCCACTGTCTCCATTTGGTGCCTAAAATCAAATTTCAAGAATTTTAAAAAGCCCAAAAATTTCAGAGTCTCAAGACGACGCCGCGATAGCTTAACTGGCTGAAGCACTCAGCCGGACATCGAGGGATCCGGGTTCGAATCCCCGTCAAGGCGAATGATTTTTACACTCTGAAATTGTCGTATTGGCCTAAAACCAATTTATACCTAAAAACGAAAAGTTGCATTCAGTTACTAAAATGCCATGAGTCCCCAACCTTTGCTTATATGAGAAAATTACAATTCTTCTATGAATTAAAACAGAATGTAATTCATACAACTCATATTAATTTTACCAATTCCGCAGTACAGTGAAGTATTCATGGGGCGTGGGTTAACGATTTTATCAGTATGCGCTTCCAAGAATCAAAAAATTAAACACTCGAAATGGAACCAAGGAAACGTTCATTTTTTCATAGGCGTTCCTAATTGAAGTTAGTCATTGACTGGCTGTTAAAATTCATTAATAAAACATGAAATGATACGGTTACACTAAACGGGAAATTTTACTACTTTACCTAAATCTAATATTTACGTTTGCGGTAGTCTAAGGGTAAATTAATCGAAAATTGGGCGAGCTCCTTGGATCCAAAAGTGCACAATACAGTTCAACAGCTGCTTCCTGGGCAACCTAACCTGACTATAATAATAAAAAAAATAAAAAGAAAAACCTCTCCTGACTATAATCTCCCTCTCAGCTTAAATGAACACATGGCAAGTAGCTCCTTCTGGATTATAAAGCATAGGAAGAGTTCGCTTAAAAAATAAATAGATATAGGCACATACAACTATTTACATGATTAACATCGTCCATTTAGAGCCATATTTCACGTGTGTCTCACACGATTTTATTTTCTGATTTCCATCTTGTTACATCCTTCATGAGTATGGTGGAGAGATGATTATAATCAGAATAAAAAGAACATTTCTTGAAATAATTTATAATTATAAATTATTTCAAGAAATGTTCTTTTTATCAATGGTAAGGAAACAGTCTGGCATAAGAGCAAGTGGATCAATTTATATTGAAAAATATTTACCAAATATATTCCGCCAGTTTTCGAAAGGTAGGTTCCATTGCATCAGTGAGTCAAGAAAAAATCAATGTAATACTAACTATGAGTTTTCATTTTACATTTCTCCTTTCGTTGAAAGCAATTTTTGTTAATATAAAGATTTTTCTTTACAATTTGTAAAAATAAGGAATCTACTGTAAGAACAAAATGATCGTTTGATGTCTTCGCTCAAACCATCGAGTTTCCTAATTGGATTTCTTCGTTTCCAAGAATAAAGTGTTGTAATTCCCATGGATATTGTCACAATTGTTTGAAAAATGTGTACATTTATTAGATCATTCTTTGATAAGTTAAATAGGCCCCTTGATGTATTCAGTGGGTAAGTGGGAAACGTATTACGGTCGAAAGGATCACGAATATAAGACTAGAGAGATAGACTGCAAGACTGACAGGTTTAAAATGTCATTTTTTCCAAGAACGATAAGGGACCAGAATGCTTGTAGCCGAAATTCCCCAGGACTTAGTTCATTACAATAAGTATTAACGTACAGGTTAGGGACTGCGCGAGGATGTGTATACATGTGTGTATGTATGTATGTATATATATATGTATGTGTATATATGTGTATATATATATATATATGTGGAAATATATATATATTTTTTTTCTTACAGGTTCCCCCCACCTTTCCTCACCTAACCCCCAACTCCCTCAACCCTTACCCTTCCCTCATGGTGCTACACCCCCTGCCACACACCTTTTTGGTGGCTCGCAGGGTATTTATGTAGATGTAGAAACAGCAGCGAAAGTGAATTTTTCTAACTTCGGCATTATTATGTACAGCATTTATTTTGAACGATTTACTCATTGATACTAAAAAGGTTCCTAAGTTTTCGCAAAGTTTCAATTGTACATAAAATATAAAAAAATAATCCATCCAGCTAGGTAAAGTGTTCGACGGATTGAAAAAGACACACTTGCATATTAGACCACAGGACATAAATCCTTCAAACGTTACATCTTTGCTTTCACGAAGGGCTAACTCTGATCTTGTAGTACGAAAAACCTCTCCGCGAGAGTAGGAATCACACGAAGCAAGTCAATTTAACACAATTAAGTACGACGATCATAATTTCTATTGCAGGTGGATTCAACAGTGTTCTGAACGATAAGTTTCAACGTCGCTTTATCTATCATAAACTGACGTCACTTTCTAAAGGTTTCCATTCATTGAACAGTCAACCAGTGTTAATATAATACCACATCATAAGATACGTATACCTCACCATGCTCGAAGAGGGATTTGTAACGCGAACATTCAGAAATGAGTATATGAAGATAAGAAAACACTGGAATTCCATATTTTTAATTTGTGAACGACTCAGGTTTCGTCAACATGCAGCATTACCTATTGATAGATAAATGGTAAATGTGATATTTTAAATGTTTTTCTACCCTTTCCTCAAGGTGAAAAAAATGACACAATGTGAAGCTAGTAACGGAATATTCACGTTTAGTAGTTGACGAAGGCATCATATACCGACCTATCCATAGTTTTCTTTGGATCTAAATATTGGTTCTCTACTCTCTCCACTTTACCGACTTCAATGAAAATTCTCTAAAAGAGGTATATAACTGCTCTCTCTTAGATCCCTGTGTGTTGTATTTCTGTTTTTGTCCTTTGTTCTTCCTCTGGAGACCTTACCTCCTATTTTCCCGTCTTTTATGTTCCTGGAAATCCCATTGTGTTTATAAGGTGTGTTCAGTCTATGGTTCTCAACCGTATGGTGCTGCGTGCCATCTACTTCTCTTTTACTCTTCGAAAAACTTCCACATATATATCAATTTAATCGTGCATTCCGCCTCAAGCATAATCATCCAGCTTCATGCTTCCAAGGCCCCTATTATTCTCTGGTCTGCTTTCCCATTGGTCGATCTTTCTAATCCTTTGTGTGCTACTTTTATGTAATAATACCACTGCCGTATGTCTTGGTTTTATAAATATAAAAGGGTATCCTCACCCAAGTTATTTGGGCCCTTGCATATTCTCCTTTCTTCTATGATTTAATTAATTGTCTTCATCTACTGGACAAATCGGGAACAAATTTCGTTAACTAAATGAAAAAGAAAGATTACCCCTGGTCATATTATTTTCTCTCTTTCATAAAAATACGAAATAATGATCTAAAGACCATGAGACGGAACTAAAATGCGATTTAAGAATTAAAATTTATTGTTTTCTTCATTTTCTTCTCTCTCTAAATTAAAATAAATTCCATTTTGAATGATTTTATCGAAATGTTGCCCATAGCTACGTAATTGTAGCAAACGACATATTTCCCTTAGTTAAACGGAAGTTCAAGCTTAAGAATGGCACACAATTGAAATTATTTTAAAATTTTCAATTTATCCGATATTCTACGTATATTACTTAAAGGAACTATGATATACAAGGTTCCTCCGGAAAATAAGTGTACTGAGCTCAGGAGAAAAAATGTATTACACTTTTACATATCTTAAGCTAATATTCCTCAAAATAGGACCCTTGTGAGTCGATACACTTGTTCCAGCGGCATTCCTGGAACGCTCCCGCGAAGGCATCATCGGGAACCTCTCGAAGACACGTCGTCACGGCCTTTTTGACGGCGTCCAAAGTCCCATATCGCGTTCCTTTCAAACTCCTCTTTATCTTCGGGAACAGAAAGAAGTCCGGTGGTGCCAAGTCCGGGCCGTAGGGCGGGTGCGGCAGCGTTGCCACGCCGTGCTTGGCCAAGAAGTCCGACACGACAAGCGCGGTGTGAGACGGCGCATTGTCGTGATGCAGCCGCCAGATGTTTTTGATCGCTGGCCGGACGCGGGCGACTCGTTTTCGAAGCCTGTCGAGCACTTGGACGTAAAATGCAGCATTTACAGTTTGTCGTTCAGGTACGAATTCGTAGTGGACGACTCCCCTTTTGTCAAAAAAGACAATGAGCATCATAAACTTATTTTCCGGACGAGCCCTGTATGAATAGTGTAATTAAATAAGGGATATGTTGAATTGTTCCTCAACTTAATAAATATGTTTGCAGTGTATACGATTTTAAGCGCTCGGCAAAACCATAAATTGAATTATACTCTACACCTTTTTTCATTACGTAAATAAGAATGGCCGGGAATTCAAAAACTCTGCATCATAGGAATGAGACATGTAAATAAAAGTCCCTCACTGGAACGAAAGACCAAAAACATAGCCATCGAAATCATCAAATCAAAGGACGATTATTCTTTCCACCAGAACTCTTCTTGCTCTGTGAATTCATCCGAAATTCACTGAAGATTTCCTCAATTCACTATAATTTTTTTTAGTTTCAGGAAATTTTTCATATATTTCATTTAAATAAACAGTAATTCTCATATTAGTCCATTTTACCTTTCTTATTCTCCCTCCAACATGGCAGATTCTTCGGTTCCTCCTAAAGATTTACATAAGATAATTTTACTACGAGAGGTAGGAAATTAAAGCATTTTTTAGAAGTAGTATCTTTTAACAGACGAATAATGATCAAAAATTTTCCGAATATTTATATTACAAGGTGTTTGAACTTTTTTAAACAGTCCTGGAACGCGTCTGCCTAAATTCTCATAAGCTTCTCCGTTGAAGTTTTATCTACCCCTGGAATGGTGGCAAATCCTTTTCCTTTGAGCGGGGTTTTTAGTTTGGGGAACAGGAAAAATTCACATAGGACAGATCAGGTGAGTATGGTGGGTGGGGAAGCACAGCGGAATTGATTTTGGCTATAAACTCACGAGTTCTGATAGACGAATGAGCCGGAGCGTTGTCGTAGTGAAAATACGAGGCTTATTCTTAAAGTAAGTACCGTTTGCTTATATTTAAATATTTCCGCTTCAGAACACAGTTTTGCTCCTGCAGCGCCATCTACTGATTCATTGAGAAGCTATAGCAGCATTTGTTTTGTTTCAGAAGTCGTTTGCTTGTCCGTGCATGCAAACAACAATGTCCGCGACAATCGTTGATCCCGCCAGCTGTGAAGTGCATTCTGGCATACGATTCTTGTATGCAAAAGGATTGTCGGCTGCTGAAATTCATCGGGAATTATGCCTAGTTTATAAACCTACAGTTATGAGTGAAGGAAAGGTTAGAAAATGGTGCTGTGATTTTAAAAATGGACGAACAAATGTCCATGACGAAGAGCGAAGTGGTAGGCCCTGTATTCTGACCGATGAAATTGTTTAGCAAGTGGAACAAAAACTGCGATGTGATCGTCGATTGACAATTAATGGCCTAGCTGAACAATTTTCTCAACTTGGACGCACTACTGTCTACAATATTGTTACGGAAAACCTCGGATACCACACATTGCGTGCAAGGTGGGTACCGAAAATGCTCACCGACCACCACAAAGAGCAAAGAATGTCCAGTGGACGAGAGTTTTTGGGTCGTTGGGAACTCTTTAAACCACCCACCGTACAGTCCTGACCTTACACCCAGCGACTACTTCCTCTTCTTGCACTTGAAACAGTGGTTCGGTGGAAAACGTTTCGAAACCGAAGAGGAACTCAAGAATGGCGTTGTCGATTGGTTTAACCCTCAGGCGGCGAGTTTCTATGCAGAGGGGTTAAAGAAGCTGGTGCAGCGGTACGAAAAATGCTTAGAAGTGAACGGCAATTATGTAGATAAGTGAAGTAGGTTTGTAGCTAACTAAAAGTGCCAATAAAATGTGTTTCATATGAATATATTTTTTCCTGTGAACAAACGGGTCTTACTTTATGAACACGCCTCGTACCATTCGCCGCTCTTCCAGAGTACGTGCCGTTTTCGTCTGTTTCTCTCTCTCAGGGTTTTCATTAACCCTATCTAGTACTCCGTGTTAACTGCCTGGCCTTTAGGTAGATATTCGTGATGCACAAGCGCCTTGACAACAATGCGTCGAAAGGAATAGTCAACATCATCATAACATTCACTCAAACTTGCCAAGCTTTTTTGAAGCGGGAGGATGTTTCACCAATCCATTGTGAAAATTGCTCTTTGGTTTCCATGTCATATCCACAAACCCATGACTCATCACCTGTTATGATCCTGGACAAAAAGGTTTCACCCTCTTTAGCTCGATCAAATAGTTCCTGAGAGACGAACTGGATGTTGTTTCTGGTCTGCTTTCATCAGGCGAGACACAAATTTGGCGGCGACTCGATTTAACCTCAATATTACAGTCAGGACTTCATGGCATGAACCAATGGAGATGCCACACCCTTCTGTAAGTTTTCTGAGTCAAACGCTCATTTTCACGAACGAGATCGTCCACTTTGTCGATGTGGTAGTCATCAGTCGACGTTGACGGTCTTCCGGAACGCTCATCGTCTCCACTGATTGCCACTCCTTTTTGGACCGAGTAAGCCACTCATTACACGCGTCAAGTTTCATAGCATTCTCACCATAAAACCTTGGTGACAAACTCAAAAGTTTCCGAGATGCGTTTGCAGAGTTTCACGCAGAATTTCACAGAACAATGCCGCTCCTTCAATGAGTTCATTTCCCTGGATCCGATTTTTTGCAGCACTCCTCAGATCCCCGTTCACATAAACGCCCTTAACTAATCAACAAAATAAGATATCAACAAAGTGGTTAAAGAACATCATTCGAAGTTTTCGCGGACACAGCGCCTCAAAGCAGATTAAAAACAACCAAAAGGAGGCGCGCTATAAAAAGTTCGAGAACCTTTTGAACAGACCTAGCATGATTAATCGATAACCTTAAAGTCTTTTCTGATGGATTTTCAATCTTTTATAGCTCCTTGATTTCACTTTTATTAGTCCTGATTACAAACTTAAAGCACTCATTTATCAAATCTATGCATAAAATTACACATTAAAAATAGGATGTACGCCTATTTGTTTAAGCGAGATTATGTAAATAGAATTGCAAGTGTAATATTTGTGTGTAAGCATGTGCATATGGAATGTTTTTTTCCAAAACACGTAAGAACTCTATCCCTAATATTGATAAATTAATGAAAAATAATATTTATGGTCCATTTACTCTTGGTTTTTTTTATGTAACATCGGGGGTGTTAAGTCTCCCTGGGTGACAAATCCATGAACCGTCCCAGTTTAGGTTCTATGATAATCTGGTCACCGGTGCTTCGCTGGCTTAAGACTCATGGTGACAAGAGTTGAGGTGAATAAATTTAAATTTTTCTGGCCACTTTTCCCATCGTTTACCTAGCAGTGGCCTGTCGAGAACTTTTGGAACTCGGGTCGCAGATATTCCTCCCGAGGTGTGAGAGAAATTCCGCTCGGCCCATATGATCCCACGGATCCCCGATCCCCATAAACCTTTCTAGCACGTTCGGAATCCTCCACGCTGCAGCGCTCTCTCTCAGCTACCCTGCTTATCCCATCCCTCCCGATCCCCGCCCCCCTTCGATAGGGAACTCACCTTTCCCTCTGACCCTACACCTTTCCTCTCTTTCCCTCTCTTACTGCCCTTTTCTCTTATTCCCATTCGGTCCTCTCACACGTCCCTTTGATCTTTTCCAGTTTCTTCTTTACACTCCACCGGAGCCGTTGCTCCCGCCGTTCGCCTTCTCCCAACTGCTGCTTTCCCTTGGGCTCTCATTCTTTTTTTTTGCATCGGTTGACCATCTCTCCCTCTCTCTCTCTCTCTCTCGAGGAGGCAATATGGAGAGCTCCAGTATCATCGGAATCTTTCAGGCGTTTTATTTTCAGTTTGTCTTTTGTATTCTTATCCCCATCTCTCTTCCCCTATGTTTTCTTCAACCCGCTCACTCTAGCTCGTAAGCTACTAAGTGAATAGAAGGTCGCCTCATGCATAAATACATGTTCGCATAAACACCCCCACCTACATAATCAATATTTTATACATGTGTAATTATGTGTATGTGAGAAAACACATGAATATATACAAACACATATTCATTCTCTCCCATATTATTATTACTCTTGGTATTCCACCGTTCAAGGTTGGCTTTGGATGGACCTAGACCATACAACGGCATAATGACCAACTTATTTGCCTCTCACAATGCATTGTTATTAGTATATTCGCAAAAATGCATACATATTCGCATATATTTATACATCTACATAAATACCCTGCGAGCCACCAAAAAAGGTGTGTGGCAGGGGGTGTAGCACCATGAGGGAAGGGTAAGGCATAAGGGGGTTGGGGGTTATCAAATAGGTGAGGAAAGGTGGGGGGAACCTGTAAGAAAAAAATATATCTAAAAATATACATACATATATAAATATACATATTATACATATATATTTATATGTATATACATATGTTTTATACATATCCTCGCGCAGTCCCTAACCTGTACGTTAATACTTATTGTAATGAACTAACTCCTGCGGAATTTCGGCTACCAGCATTCTGGTCCCTTATCGTTCTTGGAAAAAATGACATTTTAAACCTGTCAGTCTTGCAGTCTATCTCTCTAGTCTTATATTCGTGATCCCTTTGACCGTAATACGTTGGGGTTCGTATTATATCCTTGATGTCATCGGAAAAGGGCCCATCTTTAAATGTTTATAATAAGTTTAATCTATATTGTAAACGTCGCGGTGTAAGAGAATCCCAACCTAAATTATATGGCAAAGTAAATACTATATGCTGCTGCGTTGGTCATAACAATGTTTGACAAATCCATCCCCCCTCCGCTGAACTCGATCTAATTCCGAAATCAAATTTATATTTTGAGGATCCCATATACTGGCAATATAATGGCATATACTGTGATTTCGTCGAAGTAACACGGAAGTGTTGAAGAGAAAAAAATTTGGACAGCAACAAACAATATAAGAACACATAAAAAGAACACTCCCACGGTATTTCTTAATAATTTCGTACTGAGTACTACTGCTCTATTTACTGCTACGTACCGAGTACTACGTCTTCTGAGGAATACGGAGCTAAATTCCGCCAAAATTATTAAGACATAACGTGTGTTCTTTTTATGTGTTCTTATATTGTTTGTTGCTGTCCAAGTTTCTCTCTCTCTCTCTCTCTCTCTCTCTCTCTCTCTATATATATATATATATATATATATATATATATATATATATATATATATATATATATATATTAATTTGGTAATCTACCTGTTAAGGTAGGTTTTTGGAGGAACACAACTATTCAATTAATATTTTGTAACTCCAAACAAATCCCAATCCAGCAACCTACTCTACATCAGGTCTCTCTTCATCTCCATGTACTTCTTTCCTCCCTTCATCCCGTCCAACATCCCTATCCTGTTCCTGCCCTTTTTCCTCGTTTGCCTAAAATTCTCTCCTCTATTACCGTCTTCAATATCTCACTACCGCTCAATCCGCCTTTCATCCATTTTTCCTGCCTCCATTGGATATCTCCCAACAAACCCCTCCTTTGAATTTGTTTTCCTTTCGGTCCATTTCACCTTCCCCATTCTTCTCCATCCACATTTCAAAAGCCTCCAATCTACGTCTATCCTCCTGCTTAAGCGACAAAGCTTCCACGCCGTACGTTGCTACGCACCATATCAAAGTATTTACGAGTCTTTTCGTAGCCTCCCTACTCAACGTCCCCGTCATCACTCCCTCGTCCTTGAGAAATCCTCATTCCCTAGTGTAATTCTTCTCCTTACGTCCCTACTACTTTGACCTTGTTCGTCCAAAACACTTCCGAGATACGTAAACTATTCTACCTGCTCTATTTTTCCCCTATTATTTTAATGTTTAGCTTAGCCTTTTTCTTTCTGGATAATCGCATAACCTTTGATTTATTAATATTGATTCTTATCCCTTATTTATCGCACTGAACCTCCAATTCACTCAGCAATGCTTGCAACCCCTTGGCTGACTGAGCAACTAATGATTGGTCATCAGCAAACCTAACCGATTTTACGAATTCCCCTCCGACTTTCATTCCTACCTCCAGTTCTTCCCATGCCTCTTTAATCTCTTCCTCCACATACACGTTGAACAGCACCGGTGTCAATGGGCAACCCTGCCTTACACTTCTTCCTAACACTGTCCATCCGGACTCTCCGTTCCCAACTCATACCTGAGCAGTCTGAGACATGTGCAGGTTGCGGATCAGTCTCCTGTCCCTCCAATCCATTCCTATTTTCTGCAATACACGCATTAATTTTTCCCAGTTCACTCTATCAAACGCTTTTTCGAAATCTACGAAACAGGCAAATACGTCCTGATTTTATTGTATATTCCTCTCGATTAGTGATCTCATTACTGTAATGGCATCGCGCGTACCTCTCCCCTTTCAAAACCCAAACTGATTATCCCCTAAGTAATCTTTTGCCTTACTCTATATCCTTTTGTTAAACCCCCTGAGAAATACTTTAACTTCGTGGGATATCAAACCTTTTGTTCTGTGATTCTCACATGAAATAGCCTTTACTTTTTTCGGAATAGGAACTAAGACTGATCTCACAAAATCTTCCGGCCAGATTCCTTCCTAATAGATACTACGAGTCAGTCCAAATAGTCTACCTCCCACATTTTCCTAAACATTTCAACAGTTCCACAGAAATGTTGTCTACCCCCACGGCCTTATTTGGTTTAATCTCCCTTAATGCCCTTTCTATTTCATCGTCGAGTATGCCTAGACCTAAGCTATCTTCTTCTACGCCATGTTCCTTTTCTATGTCTAACCTTTTGGGCCTAAATATATACATATATATGTATAAATTATATTAAGATTTCATTTTTCATAGACACAAAAACAAACGCAACACTCACGGACAATTTGTAAGCTTTCTGGTGTGTCCACAACCATTATTTCAGAAGAAAGGAAGGACAGGACTTTAAATTCTTCATCTTTAAGACAGTGGTTGTGCACCCACCAAAAATATTTTAAATCGCTGAGAGTGGAGCATTTATTTTTTGTTATTTTTATGAAATGTAGTCCATTTATTATTTAATATATTCTTGTTAGTGTATACCCCGCCATTAAATGATCATGTGTTGGCGTGTGCGTATGCGTGTGTTCATGTTGTGTGTGGGTGCTTGTCTAGGAAAATTAATGGCATGAAAGTGATTATTAAAGATAAACGTGAAACTAAAAAACGTTTCGGGGGGAGTGGATGACTTCTGCGTTAGCAAATATGGACTCCTTCGGAAATGAATTTATTTGGAAGATGAAATTTATGCAAAATTTCTTTCACACGTTTCGTTTGTAACACCGCCATCACTAATTCCCACAATATAGAAAGATATTCTGTTTACACACTCCAAATTACAAAACTTCGAACAACACTGTATTTACTGTATGTAAAGAATTGATTGAATTTTTCATGTTTTCTTTCCATCCACGTTCTAATCGTACCAGGTGGTTTAGAGCCCAGGTTGTTTGCCAACTCTAGATTATTCATTTATACCAAATAAAAAATATATTCATGTATACTAATTAAATGAAGAAAATTAATTTGTATTTTTTATGTTATTATGAATTTCTCTATGCCCTGTTATAAATAAATAGCCGAAAATTGCCATTATGATATTAGTTACTGCCTCGAAACTTATCTACAATTTCCTACTTACTTCTGTTACATCAGTGAAAAAAGACAAACATATTAATTTACCAATAAAAATCTTTTTGTTTTCCTTATATCGTTCAATCTCTCTATATATTATTCATAGCATATTAATTGAAATTCAACAGTAATGTGATAATTCCACCTGGCTACCATCTCGAAACAGCAATAATATTTAAATTTCGGGCATTCTCGAGTATACATATAAAACATAATATATACATTTATTTAATAATAATTTATTATTGAATTTATGTTAAATTATACATTTTCTGACTTAGAGGACATAATATTTCTTGTCTTAACAACAATTTTTTTGTTGGGATAAAACAAACTCAAAAACACATAATAAAGCATAAATCGTTCCTCCAAGAAGTAGGCTTCAATTGTATTAGAATAGAAGTAGTCGGGAATTAAGAGTCCTCATGTGGGGAATCGCAATTTTCATGTTGGATTTAAAACACCGTAAAATTGCCATATTTCAGCCTCCTGGGTCTTTCGTAAGTTAGCCAAGCATTTCTGAACTTAATACATAGAAATACTCGTTTTTATAGCTAAATTACACAGATATATTCCAAATGGTGCATTCGAATAGCCCACGGCATTGGTTTCATCTCAAGGGTCCGCAAAAATTTGTTTTCCATCGGCGTATATATACGTATATCGTTCGCGATAAGGGTTAATATGTTACTTCTTATGCGATTTCACGAACGTAAAGAGCTCGAGTGGCGGCGAGTTTTGGTCCTGGTTGGAGAAGTGATTCGGTGAGGTGCATATTTGCAAGCAGAAATGCGAGGTGGTATTCCATCCAGGTATGGCACCGAGACAGGCACTCCAAGCCGTCTTTATCATGATGCAGGAGCGCATAGCAATGAGTACCGCTGGAATTTGAAGAAACGCAAAATGGCATGGGACCGAAATGTATTCAACCCAACAGTTCCGTCAAAAAAGTGGGCAAGGTAGTATAAAATACATATTTCCACGAGTTAAACCTAGATTTCGATGCGCATTACACAAGCTCTCATTTTTTATGAAAATAACATCAGAGATGAATTTAAAAAAACGCTGTAAAATTCCACACATTTTAATAAAATTCTCCGATTAGTTTGTACGGTGAATATATCGCTATAGCACCAAGTGATCCCGTTGACATGAGGTTACCTCGTGTTGAGGATATATTAATATAAATAGCGATCAGATAATTTTATTAAATTGTGTGCGACATATCAAAAGGCTTCACATTCTTTGTTGTGGATTCTACGACCTTACCACACCTACCATCGACAAATGGTACAGTAGATGCGAATGGTAGGCATCCTCACCAAGAGTTTAATTTCCTTATATTTCTCACCAGTTCTCTCATTATTAAAAATATACTAAGTAAGGGAGCTAAGCACAAAAAGTGAATATGAAAAGTATATATTCTAAATCTTCATCAGAGGGTTATGAAGCCGTGTTGGATGGAAAAGCTTGATGAAGCCTTAAGGAATATTCAAATTAGAAATCGATCCATTTTCAATTTAAAAAATTGGATGTTTTCCCTTGAAGAGAATAACTGCCGAAAAACTGGGTTAACCTAATTTCCAGAAAAATATTTGATACTGCACTTTTTGGATTTCATAACTTCTCGAAGTTGATTAAAATAGGTAAGCATTCATTTTTTTAACTTTGAACGAAGCAGAGTGGGGAAATAAACTCAATTCAGCTAGATTTCATATTTGGTTTTACAATTTATCGAAGCTCAAAATCTGTGCCCTCGTTTGAAAACTAGTCCAGTTTTTTTTTATTTCTTTTAGCTTCTCCTAAATTTCGCGTGCAGAAGAAAAGTCTCTTCGGTTCAAAAATGCTCAATTTCATCCAACCTGAACCGGATAAGTGCTCGCTTCAAAGGTAATTGGTATACACATATTATATTCCAAAAATTAAAATATATCCCGACCAAAAATAACCCGTACGCCTTCTATGCCAGCTCACTTTCCTCCTATTTAATATAATCCATTGATCCACTGCCATTACTTTAGCACAAAAACCATTTACCTGCTTCAAGCGATCAAATTATCATGCTATCATGCATACATGCTTTATGATAAGCTTTCAGTGGTTTAACAGTAATTTTAAAATCAATCCCTAAAAGATATAATGGATTCAATGAAATCACGTCAAACAGCAAAAACAGCTCCATATGGCTCTTGTTATAGGGAAAAGGGATTAAAAGATATAAATGACGAACGAAAAGAGAATGGAATATGTAGAAGAGCGAAGATTCGATCCAAGCAGATCAAATCTTGTGTTCATCCATTAAATGTATTTCTATCCCTTTTGATGAATGATTGATTGAAAATATGTACACATGTATGGATATTTATGAAAAATATTTACAGAAGTGATTAATGGCAGTCAAGAACGTGGCAATGATATGCAAAACCAGGAAACACAAAATAAAAAGACGATCACACTTTTATTTTTTGACATTTTTAAAATATTTTTTACTTTCTTAGTTTTATACAGTATATAATTGCAACGCTTGTCATCTTCCCCACTAATTTTGCGTTTTTTCATCAAACAGCATCATAATGCGTGTTAATCAATGCAGATCATTTAATCGTTGAACTCCTTTTAATGCGTCTATGACCAGATTTCAGCATTGGTAGTTCAGTTAAGTGTGTAAAGGATTTGAAATAATTGATTCAGAGAAATGTTTATGCGATGATATCCCAAAAAATAAATGAATCCTCCTGAACTACAAATCATAGAACTGAAGCAAGTTTCTATGGTCCTGTCACCTAAAGGAAGATAAAAATATGTATTCCATCTATCCTATTGGTTAACATAAATAGTAATTACAAAATACTACCTTGAACAAAAAGTTCCCGGAATAACCACCGTGTGGCGCTCCCATCGTTCCGATTTGAGTTCTGTTTTTTTTGTTAAATTGGTACATCTGTTGTTGATATTCCCTTTAAATCTTAGTGTCATAACTTGACATTTGCAAAAGTTACGTAGCCAAGAGTACATCTATCTCAATATAGATTTAGATGAATAAACTTGTATTTTTAATTTTCTGAATAAATTCCGGAAACTTTTTGATCAAGGTAGTATATACTGTTAGTGATCAAAAAATGTCTTGCATTACTATCAAGGTATATTTACTTTTTGTTTTTAAAGAGTCTATCAACTTCACTATTCACAATTCATAGTTCTTTAAGAGATGCAAAAGAAAAACTTTCCACCAAAGTTTATCTAAACTGCCGGTCAATGCCTCGTTTACTGCGAGTACTACCAGCTGCAGTCACGACATCATACTAATTAGTGTGACAGTTTACATGACTCCGCAGCCGTCGATGATTCAATCTAAGATAAAAATCAATTCAGGATAAAAGGGTCAGCAATCCTACTCCACCTACGATATACAAAAAGAATATCTGGGCAATCTGAAAGCCAAAGGATTGATGCTCTTTGGGGTTTTCAGAGACAAAAAGAGGTTTTGGACTCAGAATCCTCCTATCGGCAAATGAATACTTCATAAAATCGGCCGTAGCAAAATTCCCATTTAAAATCATTCATAATATTATAATCAAAAAGTGATAATTGTATTGAATCAACGACTCATACATAATTATCGGGATTTCAGACCAATACCATCAGTGGATAACAATGATAACGCCTTGATAACGAACTTGAGACATTTCCCTAGATACATCTACTATATGTCGGAAAAGTCAAGGGGAAACTATTTATGCACAATGAAAAATCTCCAAATATATTTCAATGAACAACGTTACATACTATATGTGATTTCACTGGACTTTTTCCTTTGTGCACTATCTATACCCCTCCCCCAATGTAAGTCGGGCTTTAACGGACCCATTTTGCATTGTTTAATATTTAAATCACCTTTGCTGAAATTTACATAATTAATGTTATGACACAATCTTGTCTCCTTTCGAAGAAAATAACTGTCACATTAACGGACGGACGAAAAAAGAGAAACGATATCACAATTTGTGGTCCAAATTCAAAAATGTATTTCGGAGACGAAATCATGCCTTGGGCATATAAATTAAAAGCTATAAATCAATAATTCATACGCTGTGACTCAAGGCTTGACCTTACAAGAGTTTTCCCCTGGCGTGTACGACTGGTATTATCATGAGTGGATCCGATTAATCACTAAATAAAAATAAACTTAAGCATTTCTCTGAATGAGTAAGGCAATAAAGCAAATGTTATATTATCTATTTCCAGTCACGTCGTAGTGAAATTGAGTTGAAAAACGCACTCGAGGGAGTCAAAATGCTGCGTAAGCGGGTGGGGAGGGAGGACACCGGAAGAAGTGGGTTCAATATCGCCGCTCTGTGGGACTCTCGGTCCGGAATAATAAATCTCGTCCTATTCTAACAGTCTCTCCATTTCCTCCTCCCCAATTTCACTCGCATTTCTCTCCCATTTTATCACTACTATATTTCCTCATTTTATTTAGTTTATTTCCTCAAACTCTCTTCCTTTGTCAAATTCCTTTTCCTCCGGGACGTACGCAGACCATCAACCAATACCAATACAATTCTGAGAGAGTTAATACTGTTACTGTACATTATACTGTTATATTTCTGATTCTTAGATAATTGATTCGCACTTTTCCTCTAGTCCTGCACCGTTAACTGTCCTCTTTATACGAGTCTGTCTCCTATCTGTCTTCTATAAACTTCTTCTATGCATCGTACATATTAAATATTCAGTTGAAATATCCCTAAAAATAATTTCTGAGTGAAGAAACCAAAGGTGGGCTTTAGTTACTATGCGTAGCTCTGAGAATGGATTCCAATGCAACTATAGAGTCGGCTCGGCTTAAAAATATGACTCGAATTTCCCGCTAAAAGCTTCTTTCTTCAAGCCCCAAAAATTCTTTGTATATGTCAATGGAAAAACTAATTCCTTTTAACATCTAACGCAATTTCAAAGGATCGCTTTATTTGCTGGCGAATGTGTATGCCCAGGTGTTCAGCTCGACTTTTTTCATAGATTAATGTCACTTAAACATGGAAATACCAAATTAAGGACAAGATTTCATTGAGTAATACATTTCAATGCGCGAGGCATTCCAGTGAGCTTAGTTCGATAAGGGGTTGCAATCTATTCCGCTAAAATCGAGTCCTGTCCAACGCTAAGATCCAAAACCAATTATCTATATGAACTTTATGTACAACGAGCCACTATCTTTTACTACTCGCTCCTTTTGCTTGATTCGCAGTTTTGAAATTCCATTCTGAATTATTTAATGGACTCACGGTGACAACATCTCTCATCCAATTGTATTTAATATTTGGTTCTTTTACTTTTATTATTATGGCTGTATCCGGAGATAGATATCCTGATTTTAATCCCAATTTCCCACTACTGAAGTAGTCTAAGGCGTCTCACGACTCGAGACAAATTTTGAATGGGACATCGAGAGAGCGCGATCTATGAAATTTCATCGCAAAATTCAATTGAGTTATGGAAATCTCACAAGTTAATTAAAAGTACCTATAGAATAATTCAACCCAAAACTTTGATTCATTGATAGACGAAACGAAAATGCGAGAACCGAAGGGAATGAACTGTTCTTCAAATTGATGCAAAGAGTCCTTTTCCATACGCACAGTTCGAAATCAAAACCTCAGCACATGTTAGGGACAACTATAGAATGTAGGTGCTATAGAGCGAAACTATACAGAAACAATCCGAATTCAATGATCAAATCGCAAAGTTTCCAAAGAAATGGCTTGTGACGTAACATCGTCTGCCCTACGCCAATGTGGGTCAGTGTAGTATGTAGATGGTCTCCCTCCCGACCTTTCTCTGGCGACTCAACGGCCACACCCTCATACCCTCTGACGCACTTTCATCCAGTCTCCCTCTCCTCGTCCGCCCCATTCCCTCGGCGAGAGTGGAAGGGGATGGTGAGGGTGACGAGTGGTGGAAGGAGGGGGAAAAGAGACGAGACACTTAAAACGTGAGGATTGGAGAGGTGTGGGCAACCCTCGAGGAGGAGCCGGGGGGGGGGAGAAAGAGGAGAGAATGGCGAAAATACTTCGACGCCACGTGCACCTTTTGTCTCTTCGGCGTAAAGAACGGACAGGAGGAAGCAACTCGCGCCGGGAAACGCAAACTAGGTCGATAAAGGGAGGGGACACACACGCGACTGTACACACCCTTCCAGTGCCCCCCTTGGGGTGCGCATTTGAGTTCTCGAGAACCAAACTGAGGTGGACACTGTAGAAAAACAAGAGGGCCACTATGAAAAATTTTGGGACACACGAAACGTGAAAATACCGTTTGCAAGGAACATTCAATTTTTTGCGTTCGTGGAGCGTTCATTCTCATATTTATTTCTGCCACAGTTCATTCCAGTGAAGAAGGGTCACCTGTTCGCAATAGCTCGATCAGCAAAAGACTACGCATAAATGTTTTGACCACCATCTTATAAAAAAAACCCCGTCTTAGCTAGATAAAGTGAATTGGTGTGAGCATCTTTAACATGTGAAGCCCCAATTATAACTCTTCAGAAGAAACCTACTTAGCCAAATCCCAACCGAAACCCGGAATAATCGAGAAAAACATGAAATGAAAAATGCCGAGAAACGTGCATTCTTTTAGAATTAACATCTCAAAATCATCACAAGGCAAGAGGTGGAAGTTTCAAGGTGAGAATCAGGTAACAAAATCATGAAATATTACAATCGTATTAATGACAATATGTTAATAAAATACTTCGTTAGTAAAATTTTAGAAATGTAGTCAAGAAAATAAGTTATTTATTTTGTCTTTATATTTATTCAATTAATCAATTTTAATGCACTGCCTTTCTTATGGCTTGGACTTTAGACTTTACATGCCTTAATTATACGTAAAACGAGTCATATGGGAAAATGAAATTGATCTTCTTTCAAACTGTCATTTTTATAATATTGCAGATCACCTGGAGAATATCATGTTATACCTCATTTCTTTTGCGAATGAAATATGCCTAATGTGCAAGTCTACATAGGCGTAAGTAAATTTGGATCGAACATCCCATTAAATTTCACAATTTTTTCGGATAGTTCACGTATCACGTTCGGTAGTTCATCCTAAATAGTTTTGCACCAGTTCAACTTCGGATGTACATGCTACTGTTTTACAAGGTCGTGACATCGACACATTGACCGCGACCGCAACCCCCAGCTCGGACAGCGAGGCATCTATCTAAACCATGTCTTTCCCCATAAGACTTTCCCAATTTCCTCCGTCGGAGGGGATGGGGTGGGAAATGAGAGGCGGGTGGAACTTGCCTTTAGGGGTGTGGTTCTCTCGCAAGGTGCGTCCATTAGAAGTTCAAGGCGGGACTGAGGGCGGTTGTGGGGTCGAATGTGTCGGTCGGGATGAGGGGAGGGGATAGTGGAACGGAAGACTCTCTCGAGCGGACGTGCTGTTGTAGGCCTGGCCTCTCATATAATAGAGTCGACGAAGAAGAGGTCTCGAGACGGAAATGGAACCCGAGAAACATTCACGGAAAATTTGTCCCCCCGACCGGCCCAACTGAACCCAGCGGGAACGTTTCGGAATGAGTTTTTTTTTCCAAGAGGGACAACGTTTTTACGAGCAGGATAAACTATAGTCTATTGCCACTTGGACATACTTGGAATTTTTTCCTTGGTAAGGAGAGGCATGAAAACAAAGGCCGAGTCAAACTAAAAGTATTTACATCGCCACGATATTTCCCTTCAAATTGTAGGTCAACGACGTCATTTTTACATGTCGTATATAAAATACATCATTCCATTGAAATTGCGAAGAATTCGAAGAGAGAGTCGGTAGAGTGTTGAAATATTATGTAAATAATTCACGAGGATGCTTCTGATCCACAAGTTGACATCTAAGTACCGTGAAAATATATTTCTAGAAAATAACTTCAGTTCCGACTTCATGTGGGAAATTATTATAGCATATGTCCTGAACAAAAAATTCTCAAGTTTCAATTATTTAGATCATACACATCAGCAACTCCTTGGCTTCGCACACTACCGATTGACAAAATTTGGATTATTGAGAGATTCTAGAATGATAGAAGTGACTTCTATCCTCACCTTCAAAATTATCCTTTGGGTTCCTTGCCTTGATCGGGATTCGAACCCGGATCCCTCGATGCCCGGCCGAGTGCTCTAGCCGATTAAGCTACCGAGTAATCCTCCTAAACTCTGAAATTTCGGGTTCGAATCCCGGTCAAGGCAAGTGATTTTTACACTATGAAATTGTTGCATTTGAAATGCATATTAGCGGATGTCTCCCTTAAAAATTACTGTTGTGGCATCTCCCGCAGTTTCTTAAAATCCTTTGGGTTAATGATGAGGTCTCAGGCGTGATGTGGTGGAAGCGTAACATATTAAAACCACAGGTATTGCAATTTTCCACTAGATATTTTATTTCGACACTACCGGTTTCGATGTTTTCACATCATCATCAGGTGTCCTGATGATGTGAAAGCATCGAAACCGGTAGTGTCGAAATAAAATATCTAGTGGAAAATTGCAATACCTGTGGTTTTAATCCTTTGGGTTGTTTCGTTTGGTTTTGTATGGGATATATTTTCATTCTGAATGATTGAAAATACTTGTCCGTCGTTTCCGTTATATTGCCACCATGACCACTGGATTCAATTGTAATATATGTTAATATTATTAGAACATTTCAAGAGGGCGTTAAACAATACAGAAAATAATAAGACGTAGAAATGATTAGCGAATTTTTTATTAGAAATGATCACGACTGTTAATACAATAACTCAAAGACGATATGTAAAAAACAGATTGATTGTTGTACCAACATTATCTGATAAATTCACTGGAGGATATTCTAAAACATTAATGAATTACTTCGATTTCGATCCATGAGATATACATAAATTATACGCGGAATAAAAAATTTTTACGTAATTTCTTTAGGTATTTATCATAATTTAAATTATAATGTCTAGCTATAGCACTCGTTGAAAACTTTGCTGGACACTGACAGGGTGAATAACGACAACTTGGCTTCTTTCATTCCTCATTCCTCAGCTCACCTAACCTAATCGTTTAATCAAATCTGTAGAGTAGATCACACAATTACTTAATTATTGGATCCAATATTAAAATTGTTTGCCGTACGAGTCTTACTTCCACGACATTGAACCTCCAACCGTGCTCACGAAAAAGCGCGAACGGAGTGCCTTCAATTTGCTATTTGAGCATGGTTTATTCAGGCAAATTTAAATGGCAATAACAATCTAACCGTCGGCATAAAAATCTTTGCATATCTTCATTAATCGTTGCATAAATAAAAGATCAACTCTTATTCCTCGTCTACGTCAGTACGCTTCGTATATCACAAAGTTAGCTTTCTACATTTTACCATGGAAATTCAATCTGGCTAAAACAATTTTTTTTGGCGCCCCGAGAATGCCTTTTGCATGCTTCTATTCTCGTGACCTTATTTGAATTCCATCATACGCCTTGGAGACGAGAATTCAGTAAATTCTACTCGATAGCGAGCTTATGTCCGTGCCCGAATCATGACACGACTGCAACATGGCTGGAAAATCAATTTTGAATTCCTGTAAAAGTAAATGAAAACAAACATTTTTTTCAGCTAGCAGCGGAAATGCAAACCGTCGTCAAAATACCGGGAAACGGGGTGATATTGAAACAAGGAATTCAGAAAAAATAGTCTGAAATATAATTTCATTATTTCCATTTTTTACTCAAATTGAACTTCAACGAATAAAAGTCAAGTCTTTTCGTTTCATTTCAATTCCAGAGACAATTAGAAGTATAACCCAATTTAAAGTATGCTTCACCATACCCGGAAAAATGTGAATATTCCCAATATTTTCAATTTTGGATTCAATTTACCAAATCCATTTACAAGATAAATTCAACTTAAATTTATAACTGAGCATTGTCAATAATGAGAGTCAATTTGCCGATAACTGAGCAAAAGGCTACTATAAATGATTTTAAAAGCTAAATTTTTGAAAATTTAAAGTATTTTATTATGAACTGGCTTACTTGCCTGTTTAAGAAATCACCTAATAATTAAGGATTCAAATCTACATACAAGTACACTATACGTATGCTATCCATCTTTCAAAATAGAATTTAATGTTCAACTAAATGTCGTTACATTAAGTTCTGTAGTCATAATTTGAGTATCTTAAACGAGTAAAACGAATTATTGGCGGGAATAACATAAACACTAAAGAAAAAAATGGAAAATATATTGGAAATTCTTTAACCAATTGTTTCTTTTTCTACATGACCTTGTATTTTTACGTATTTTATATTATACGAGGTGTGCTCAAAACATAACGAGGATTTTTTCATTTCGCGGGCTTGGAGAGTCCGATTGTCAAACTTTTTTTTTATTATGTTGGTATACATGCCCCTGAAGTATGATCAAACTTTCAGCTGTTTTCATTTTGGACTTTGTCTGTGACCGCCACTAAGGTTAGACGTGTTTTATGAGCCCGGCGATTTTCGTTTGTTAAAAGATATGGATCAAAGAATTTGTATAAAATTTTGCGTAAAAATTGAAATAAAGTGTAAAAAAGTGTGTGAAATGTTAACAAAGGCCTATGGTGAGTCTGCTATGAGTAAATCAAGAGTTTACGAGTGGTATAAGCGTTTCCAAGGAGGCCGTGAAGACTTTGAAGATGACGAACGCCCTAGACGCCCCAGCACATCAACAATCGATGGAAACGTGGAAAAGGTGAAAGAAATGGTTATGAACGATCGCCGAGTCACAATCAGAGAGGTCGCTGATGATGTTGACATATCGATTGGATGATTTCATGACATTCTTTCCAATTTTTCGGGTATGAAACGCGTGGCAGCAAAATTCGTTCCAAAATGGCTTTTGCACCACGATAATGCACCAGCTCACACTTCATTGCTTGTTCGTGAATATTTGGCCAAAAACAATACTGTAACGATGCCCCAGCCTCCATATTTGCCAGATATGGCTCCGTGTGACTTTTTCCTATTTCCAAAAATTAAGAGAACCTTGAAGGGCCGTCGTTTTACAGCCGTAGATGACATTAAAAGCGCATCGCTGAAAGAACTAAAGGCTATCTCACAGATCGAGTTTGAGAAGTGTTTCGGGGATTGGAAGAAGCGTTGGCACAGGTGCATAATCTTCAATGGGGGCTACTTTGAAGGTGACAACATCAATGTATAATAATAAATAAATATTATTTTTCGAAAAATTAAAATTCCCGCTAATTTTTGAACACACCTCGTTTATAAACTTTAGTTAATGACCTTAGCTCCCCATATGGTGGCAATTTTAAATAATTTCCAGACAAAACACTGATTTACAGTGAAATAAAGAAGAGACCGGCAGATATAAGGCTACTCTTTAGTGAATTAGATCAGCTATTGGAGTGGTGTGAGAATTGGCCATTACGTAGAATTAAATATAAGAGAATGAACAGCAATAAAATTTGGAATAAAACCAAAGAAAAAAGAAAAATAAGATAGCCAAGCATTTCGGAACAGGTGAGTATTACCTCTCAGATACGTACCTACACTGACATCAAACTTTTCATGGGCACGTACGTCAGAAGAATACCAGCGTCAGCCTTGAAGAAACTAGGACTGATTCGACGGATTTTAAGAAAATCTAATGACAAGGTTGGTAAAAGATGTTATTTTAATTAGACCACATTTATAAGATACGGAAATTGTATGGGTTCCATTAGAGAAAGCGTTAACAGATGAATTTGATAAGGTTCGGAGAGAATCCATCTGATTTGTTAAAAATTGCAAATGGATGGTAGTAGGTGTGACGGGCATGTTGGAGGAATGACTTTGATTCACGAAGAGAGCAGACAATACTTAACATCATGTGTGCATGTGTACAAGTTTTTTGTATATGAGCAAATCTTTATATACGTGCAAAACATGTATGAATAAAATTTTGTGCAAGAATGACCGGTGCTCTCCCATCTCCGACAACGCCCTTGCATCAACTTGGAATTTGCATTATGATCTGAAACCTCCTAGTCTAGTAGAATATCTGCAACGCTATTCGTTTTACCTCGCACTAGGGGCAATTTTTTTTACCATAGCAGATGACAGTTTTCCTGCAAATGAATGACCTTGAGGAGGACTGTGAAAGGGTAAGGTTTGATTCATACTACGACCTCCACCAAAAATATTGCGATTTTATGTTCCAACCTTAACGCTAAGGCGAAAGATATAAGAAATTGAAAACAAAACCCATAAATATTTAGTGACGCGTGGGCAGGAATTTTCCCATATATCTTTCTCTATTTCTCTTCTCTATAGCGATAACAAACGCCTTCCTTCGATGAAACGACATCACCGTCACCGAGATCTTGCCCTTGCCATTTACTCCACGCGGTCGCACGTGCCTATTGACCCCTTGCTCACTCTGGGGTGGGAGAGGCTGGGTTGGGAAAGACGCCAAATCCAGGCTGAGCAGGCAGGGCACCGTCTCGTTGCGGACTGCGGCGATGACCCCACTCTCGGAAAACGCCCACGCAGACCCTCCCTTGCTACGAGATACGGCGGGGGAAGCCATAAAATATGACATTCACTGGATACGAATGAAGGCTACTCGTCGCATGGGATCAAGTTGGTCGTAATATTTTAACCGTCGGAGACATCTGGCCATCTGTGTCTCATAAGGGAAAACAGTGATCCCGGGCCAACGCTTTAGTTTTACACTAGTAGAAATAGAATTCGTGAGAAACTAGAATACCGTCAGCACGTTTAATTGCGGTATGACGAAATAATACAACACTGAATGGAAAAAATAGTCGTCTTTCAATAAAAGTCTTTCAGTTAAAGCAAATCGATACGACGAGGACATACATGTGCAGTCAATTTCGTACACTTTTGCATGGAGATTCGCCGTGGAAAACATCCTTTGTCTCCACCGATGTTGGAAAAACAGATCTCTTGACTGCATGTCGGCTGTTCTTAACGGATACGCCTTATTACGCTCAACCGTTCACTATGGTCACGAACGAGTGGAATTTCGTCTTGAATGAAGGCGTGGTTAGCATTCCCAAACTGTAATCAGTAGTGCCGAATACGGATCAGAAGAAAATTAAACCAACATAAGTATGTTATAATAATAAAAACTCTCGAGCGAATTTTTAAATACACTTGAACCACATAAAGTTATAATCATTTTAACCAATCCGTTTCGCACCTCTTTCTACACCACAGCCGCCCGGTCCTCTTCTTACGTGCGGACAATATTAAATCGAAACTAAAGTTAATTGGTCTTAGGATATACTACCAAGTTGTTCGTGCCATTTAAAATTTTTTTAAATTTTCCTTTATACTAGGCATTCCTAGTAAAAAATTGAAACACTGTAGACTTCCACATATAGAATCTATAGCATATAGAATATCTATATGTGGAAGTCTACAGTGTTTCAATTTTTTACCATGAAGCAATTCCACAAAGTTACGCCTGAAACCATTACTTTTAGGCATTCCTAATCTAGTCGTCTCTGAATTATTAGTTACTAAATCAACCCGCCCTTGTATAAATTTATGCTTGTCTTAAAAATGTCGTTTATCTTAGCTGTACTTACTGTTCGTATCTACCTTGCCAGAAATATATCTCACTACTGTAGGTACTCTTTGATATTTGCTATTTTATTGTAAAATTATGCTGAAGTTTCTTTCCTCCTTTATTTCTTTATCTATTAACAGTTCTCCATCTCCATATATGAAAGTGTTTATTTAGATTTCAGGCTATAATATATAAAATATGGCATTTTAAATTATTATTATTAGGTAATCTACCATTTAAGGTAGGCTTTTGGACGGACACAACTATCAAATGAACATTTTGTGACTCCCCACCTAGCAAACTAATCTATATCAGGTCCCTCTTCATCTCGGTGTACTTCTCTCCTCCCTTCATCCCGTCCAACATCCCTATCCTGTTCCTACCCTTACCTCGTTTGCCCAACATTCTCCCCTCTATTACACTCTTCAACATTCCACTACCGCTCAATACGCCTTACATCCATTTTTCCTGCCTCCATAGGATTTCTCTCAACAAATCCCTCTCCTCCCCCACCATTTCTAGTACTTCCTCATTTGTTTTCCTTTCGGTCCATTTCACCTTCTCCATTCTTCTCCACACCCACATTTCAAAAGCCTCCAATCTACGTCTATCCTCCTGCTTCAGCGACCACGTTTCCGCGCCGTACATAGCTACGCTCCATATCAGAGTTTTTACGAGTCTTGTCTTAACATCCCTACTCAACGTCTCCGTCATCAACTCCCTCCTCCTTGAGAAAGCCTCCTTGCCTAGCGCAATTCTTCTCCTTACGTCCCTACCACTTTGACCGTATTGGTCCAAAACATACTTTAAATGTTTAAATACTTAAAATGTAATACTTGTTCTATTACTTGCTAATTTACAACAATGTTCGTTCTGTTAGGTTGTTTGTTTCTTGATTCCTTGACTTCACTTTTAGTTCCTGAGATTCTCTGATAGTAATGCTGTGAAATTTTATGTGAACAATTTTTATCTCTAAGAAGTGTTTGTCTGAAGTTTTGTCTGTATGAATTTCAATAACGAATGATCTGTACCATCGTTGGCACAGAGCATTAATTACATAAAAAATGTTGCCATCGATCAGCTTAAAATTCTTTTCAGTTGCGCCATTCAATTTAGAAATGACTAGGTAACATTGATACGAATAAAAACACACATGTTTATAGACACACTTTTATAAATATAACGACATCGATGAAGTAGGACACCCATGTCCTAGTCTAAATACTTTTACTCGCCCTTTTCTTTTCTCATTTTAAAAACGTTTAAATGTACTTTTAGCAATGCCCAAGCATAAGTAATCCTTCTGCCAATTTCGGTCCCTGGATGTTCATCAATTCGTTCAAGATTCGTAACAGATGATTCTTTTTGCGATGGGCGTAATTGAATAGTATCCATGGTCACAGTGACGCAAAAACGCTTTACTCCGCAGACAAGGCAAAGATAACCAGAGGGTTAAAACCACCGACTAAATAACTCCATGGTCTGCCTCCGCGGCCTCTTCCCGACCGCCTCACCTGAAGACTTTAAGGCCTAAGCAAGCGAATCCATGGGTTAAGCGAAGCGTGCCGAGAGCTGGGACCTTGAGGGGAGTAGAACCTGCCTTTTCCATATTCCCTCCCTCTGCTCTGGGCGGCCTTCCGCCCATGCTGTCCCCTCTGCCGCCGCCGACCCGCCTCGTTTCCTGTGCCGAGGATTGAGACGGAACTTTGCGGAGGAGGAAACCACCGAGTCAGCCAGTCGTCTAGTGTGTGGGCCCCCGGAGAAAGGGACGGACGTCCGGGTGCTGCGTGTTCCCGCGTCCCGTTCCCCCTCCACACAAGGAATCCCCCCCTCTTACCCGCAGACAAAATCCCATTCTCCATCCTTCACCTAAAACCCCCGTCCCAGCACATCCTGACGGTTTTCCTCTCGACCCTGTCCCCGCGGCCCCCGCTGCTATCTGGAATACTGTCAGGGGCCAACTTTCCGTCAGGACCTCCCAGGCTTCCTTTCCATTTCGGAAACGTCTTCATTCACCGTTATTTCCCATGGAATATCTTTTTCTCCAAATCATCCATATTTGGCCAGAAAAGGTTTAACTGCATGGTTAATTTTGCCCTGATCACACTCCATACGCATTTGCTTGGGATGTAACTGGGTTCAACCCAAGATGAGGAACGATTCTGGTATGTCAATCAATAAAAGTGACTAATGTTTGACGTTCCTAATACTGTTGCTATGTAAGAGATAATTACGTCCCTGAAGATCCCAGGCGTTCAAAGTCATTGCATTTCAGATAAATAATAGATCAAACATCATTAAATGAACCCCTCTTTCTCTCTGCCTAGGGGAACGACAGTTTTCACTTTGTCTGAAGGGGTCCTTCTCGCGAACGATGTGTATTGTTAGAGAGAATGCAGGAGAATCGCATACCAGGAAGGAAGAGGAATGGATTAACGGCTAGTGTAGTCGGATACCCATACAAGGTTAGGGCTATGGGACAATAAACGAGGTGGTGGATTTATCTAAACAATTCCGATTCGCGTGTGGATGCTGAGTGGAGGCACTTCAAATGCACCACTCCATTCATCGGACGGAACGTTGGACTGCGTGATCCCTTCCCTTATTTTGTTAAGAGTAGGCGAGCGCCGAAGTTAAGTGGTTTATCCCCATCCTGTACTCAATACAGAACTACCTACCACAGAAGTATCCTCCAATTCCTGATGGTAAGCGTGAATTCAACTGTCGGGCACCACTCCAAAAGATAAAAACACCTAATTTGGGATGATTAATTTTGGCTGCTCAATTAAGAGTGCCTCACATCCCGTAGGGGTGCAAGTTAAGAACCAATTGTGTCAAGGTAAGTCTTAAATAAGTGTATGACATATCTCCTTTAGTTTAACCTTCGAAAATGTTTAAACCCTTTGAATAAGTTCATCAATTATTTTTCAAGGATCATCATGATAATAAGTGAATACATTTTTGAAATAAATTAAACTTTAAATAGTATATTTAAATTGAAAAATAATTAACAACATTTAATCGATTGGCGGGACATTTTTGTGCAACCCACCATTCAAGTAACCGAAAGGACACATTAGAAATCCCGTGTCAGGCGTGAATGGTGTGTTTGTGAACTGGAATTTTAAACGAACATACATACAATCGATGGTATGAGACGATCATTTTTGCCGGCCCCGATGGCGGCGGGGTAACGTCCTCTTCTGCTAATCTAAAGGTCGTGGGTTCGATTCCCTCCAGGGATTTTCTCCACCTAGGGTTTGGGCGTTTGTATTGTTGTTACTGTTATGTTGTCATTGTTGTCCGATGTAAAGGCCAAAAAGTGCTATTTTCGGGCCTTAACAAAAATAAATAAATAAAATATAATCCATGCTGTCGATGTATCTAGCATCCCATATCTATCCCACCATCATATTGTTTCTTTCGAGATGGGAAGTAGATACTAAGATGAAGTTACGCTTAAAATACGCTGACATATGACTTCATAAATACAAGCCATAGAAGGTCGCACCATGTATTGCTATAAGAATACATATATAGCTTTCGCTAACATGAGAAGCGTATTCAACAACTCAGAATGGCGATGTATCGTGTACAAGAACATCGTGTAATAATCCGTTTTATCCTCTTGTACTATAATAATATATATAGTATAACTTTCGCTAACATGAGAAGCGTATTCAACAACTCAGAATGGCGATGTATCGTGTACAAGAACATCGTGTAATAATCCGTTTTATCCTCTTGTACGGTTTAACATCCATAGAAATTAATCGTCAGTTGAGTGAGACATGCATTGACAGTGCTTTGGATGCGAAAAATATGCATTCTTAAATGCAAAAGTTCAAGGAAGGACTACAACCGAGTGACAATAATACCGAAAAATCTCGGTCGCGGACCAAAACAAATTTTATAGCGGCCAAAAAAGACACATATCGAAGAGTTCTTGAAATCACGGGGTCAACATTGTGAAAAACGTGCACGTCTACAAAGATATCATGTTTAAGAGCAACACAAGTTTCGACTTTCTGGAGCAGTAAATTTGTCAGAAAATAATTAGAGGATCTTCAAACTTGAGCAAACTTGATCTTCAAATTCCTGCGTGTCGTAGAAAGACATAATATCGGTAAATATGTAATATCATGTTTCAAAAGATAATTTTCCCGAGGATACACTTCTGAGGAAGCAATCACCCTCATAGAAAACGAACAGCCATTCTCCTTACTTTCTCTGGATATCTTAACCTCCCCTCTGCTTTCCCAACGATAAGGACGGCGGAATGCGGTTTCAGAATTGATGCACTTGGGCTAGCTTCCAAGCCACACGTGGGAGACAAAGAGATATTCGTAAATTCTGCCCACCTAACGTTTGCAGCATATCAAGCGAGAGGATCTATTCTTGCACACCAATCTCTGTTAGAAAATACCGATCAGAATGGTCAATGCATGAAACTTCATATTCATTAGTTCATAAAATATACGTAGTATAGAATTTGAATAATAGTGAAATATGATAAATACGCGTAAAAATATTTTGATTAACTTCTAAATTTCTTCGTTCCAAAATATTATTTAGAATTTTTTGACACACATAAGAATTTCAATTAAGATTCACCGCCGGCTATCAAGGAAATATAGTAGGTAAATTAAAATATTGAAAAATAGCAAAGCTCGCAGAGAAGACTTCTAAAGCGGTTAAACTACTGAAATATTCCCGACCAAAGATTATAAAAGATCTACAAAATAAAATCTGAACACGTTTAGAAAACAGACAAGATACAAGAAAATTGGAAATCAGTTTTAATACAATCGCAACATATAAAAACAAACAAGGGGTGAAAAATCACACGGGAATAGTTCTTTTACCGTCTGCATATAAAATTTAGATGTAAATCGAGGGGGATTTAGCAAGAAATGATCTTGCTCAAAACAGATACTCCACCTAAAGTCTATAAATCGCTACAGTGTGCTTAACACTAAAGACATAGTTGTAAAACTTGAAGATATAAGCAAGCAATTGACTCTGAAGATAAAGAAACCTTAGATAAAATAATCCGAAAGTTTGTTATTGAATATAATCCAGAAAATATAATCCGAGGAACTCTTGTAGACACTATCTCCGATTAAAATTCATGGGATAAATATCTCAAACTTTCAAAATAAACATGTGTAAGGCAAGGTTATAATTAATGCCAACGCTTTCAGATTATGCCTCGGAAAAATAGTTAGAATTTGTATTGAAAACTTGAGGGAACACAAAATATCAAAATACCTAGAATTCGTGGATGTTTTGCTACACTTTCTAAAAACCTGACTGATGGATTCACATAAGAAAATCTCTTGGGGGGAAAGAGGCAGCAGAAGAGAAAGAGTTTAGAAATCGTGCAGAAGAAACTAATTTCATTACAAAAATTAAAAATGCTCAAACTTCATTAAATGAAGAACACAAGGTATATTTCCACAGTATATAGTACATTGTGTTCATAATTTAATGAACATGAACTTCCACAAAGTTGTGCCTGAAACAATTGAATACACGTTCAAACTTTTTTATCTCAATTTTTCAACTATAGAGGGTATTAAAATGCAATATTTCGGTGAAATTAAGATGTAAATCAATTTTTTAAATATAAAAGGTGGTCTGAAAAGTTTCCGACCTAACAAAGACACAAGACATTTTTTTCTGAAATTTTCTGAGGTCGGAAACTATTCAGACCACCCACGTACCATAGAGGAAAGGATTCATAAAAAGAATCAAGCATATGGCATTACTTAAGATAATAATAACAAAAAGTGCATATACTAATTCGCGAAAATTGATATTTATTTGATAGTCTACCGTTTGATATCCGTTTTGAATGGACAGAAACTTAATGTATACGTTATACGTGTATTTCTTAGACACCTATAACAAGCCGCAACCTGGCAGGCTATATAACATTAAAATGTTCTTCAATTCCACAAACATTTTAACTTCCTTCCTTCCGTCCAAAATATCCTTCCAAAATATTCAACATTACAACCTTTCAAAATCGTATGGGTTCACGTTTCCACCCTCCTTTGGATTTCTCCCAATAATCCTCCCTCCTCCTCTACCATTTTTAGTACCACTTAGCTTGTATTCTTTCTGTCAAATTTACTTATCCTTATCCTAATCTACTATATCCTTATCCAGTCCCAATTCTTAAAAACCTATACTCTCTGCCTATCATCTTCGTATAATACAACTACATGAGTCATTTATAGTTTTCACCCAATTCTTTCTTGAATCCATTCCCAACTTCCCTGTTATCAAATCCCTCCTTTTGAAAGCTTCTTTTCCCAACGCCATTTTTCTTCTAATATCCCTACTACTTAGATCAACTAGGCAAAAAACACTTCCAAGACACATCAACTGTTTTTTCTGCTACAAATTTAACAGTTAGTCTTCATCTTTCTCAAAAACCTCATAACCTTTATTTTGCATAGGTTGATCACATCCCATGCTTATCACTATGATTTTCTAATGCACTCAGTAAAAATTGTAACCCCTTGGGTGAAGTTAAATTAAGATTGGTTATCCGGAACCAGAACTGATTTTATGGATTCCCACCGACTTTCATCCATATTAAAGTCCTTTCCAAGCCTCTTTAGCCACATCTTCCAGATATACATTAAAAAACATGGGTGATGTGTCTCCATCTACGCCTCACTACAATACCTAGTACTGCCCATCATGAGACTTCATCCGCAATCTAGGTTTGAGTAGTCTATTATACGTACAGGTTGGAGATAAGCCCCTTTTCCCTCCAATACTCTCCTACCTTCTCTAATACGTTCATTAACTTGACCCTAATGATTCAATCAAATGCCTTATCAAAATCTACGAAACAGATGAATTCATTCTGATTTTATTTTATATTCCTCTCCATTAGTAACTTCATCACTGCTATGGCAGCAAGCGTTCCTCTCCCCTTCCTGAAATCACACTGATCATCCCATAAGAAATCATTATTCCTAATCTTCATCCTTTTATTGATGACACATTGATGATGATTCTACTGTATGTGAAATCAAACTTATTGTTTTATAGCCCTCATATATAGTTTTTTTATTACATGTCTCCTTGTTCTCAATGATAATTTATTCTACTGCCTCCTGTTACTCTATTTCTAAGGGTTCTACATTCAATTTTCTTATCCATATTCCCTGTTTTATCCTCTTGAATCTATTTTACATTTCAATAGCACTAACTTACGGTGTGAATCTTCATTAGCTCCCGGAAAGCTGAGCGAATCAATTACGCTCTTCTAAATTTATGTCTCACGATGATGATTCTGAAATTTCTCTCAAGCCCCTAGGCATTCTCGACAATATTGACGTCTGTTGCGATTTTAAGTCCAAGTATTCTTCATGATTAAACGTCTCCTGCAGAACTTTATTACTTTGTCCAGCTGTCATTCCTTGTTCCTAAACCGTAGTACCCTACCCCACATCTATCTCTCCCTTTGCCCACCACCACGTTCCAAATTCCCACATTTACGTAGCATATATTTCCTCCCAAGAACACTTCTTCTGATTCATAATATACCCTAGATATTCCTCCCCATGGTTGTTTGTTGACATGTAAACCTGAATAATTACTTAGATCTTTGGTTGACTTTTTAACTCTAATAATAAAATTCTAATAGTCTCTTATATATTATTTACTACGCTCCTTCCTACCTTTTTGCCCAATGATACGAAAATAAAATATTATAATACAGTAGACAAGTCACAGTTTCTATATTCAAGTGGACGGCATGCTCTAATTTATACATATTAGAACCTTTTGAAATGAGGATTGTTTGGAAAATATTAGTCCATAATAATAGTCCACCAAGATAAAGAGAAGTATGAAAACCAAGAAGAAAAAATAAATAGATTATAATATATAAAATATTATGGAAACAATAAAAGTAGACGTTTTTGGGCAATTATAACAGATGGCAATAGATTGAAAAAATTGATATTAAATTATGTTTGAAAAAAGAAGCAAAAAATACGCTGGACTCGAGAAGTAAAAAAAGACGCAAACGACAATACATAGGAAAAAAAGAGGTGACAGAGAGAGTTTTAAAGATGGTGTTAAAGTTGGATGAATCTCAGAGGTGGAAAAAACAGGCCCAAAGTGGTCTGAAGAAAGAAAAAGAAACTTAACAACAAGTTGAAAGAATATCTAAGGAAAGGAAACGACAAAAAGAATGAATGGAAATTTGTCTGCGGTCCACGGAATTTTGAGGAGAAGAAGTTGAGAACCTAACTGGTTGCTGTAAATCTAGAATTCAAATTTGAGTCATATTAATATGCCAGGGAAGTAAAATTACGAAAAGTGCTTCCATTATTTCATCTACGTGTGTGCTAATGAAATAACTTTATGTTCACGAAGTATTGAAATCACAACATACCTCCATTAAAAACGTCTTTGCTATGTAGGTAAGAAAGAATAAAAATATTTCCAATAATTTTTATAAATATTTGATAATTCATACCCAAGTGGTCAACCAATCTTTCAGAAGAGGTATAATGCTACCGATTTGTGATCGCATTTTACTCTAGCAAACTTGTGCACATAAAAGTTTTACCCCATTCGTAATTCCATATTACTTGTACTTAATCTCGCTTGTATATCATAATGCCCTCAAATAACGGAAGAATGTAATTTCCAGAATGGCGACATAATCTTTGACAAAGATCTTAGAAATGAAAAAATAAAATCATTCCGCCAATCCAACATTTGCAGCATGGATGCACGGGCCAAATGAACGTTCGGGATTAATTAGCTGCCATTTAACAAGTCGAATACGCAAAATAGTGTAACCTCAAATCTTGTCTGAGCTCACACCTCAGAAAATAAACCTTTACCTTTGTTACCTATATACTTTATGCCAAAATCTGTGAACATAGAATAAAATAACTCAAGCTCTATATACAGGAGATGGTATATACACGATTTGTTTTAAAATTATCGGTAATATTTTTTTCCTGGCGTGTACAGGTATCTCAAGTGCTAAATTCAATCAATTAAGTCAACTAAGTGTGCGCATGATCGCAGATCACATTGGCAATCATAAGATGACAGTGCACACCATTATCACTGAAAATTTGGCAATGCAAAAGATTTGCGCTGCATGCTGTGGCAATGCAAAAGATGTGTGCATGTATCCTCACCTTTCTGCGCAGGATTAGTTCCGGTAAGCTTGTAGATAGCTGAAATGGAACGGAGTTCTGAGTAAAATTTCTAGGAAACCATTTAACAATGATGACGGAAAAATTCTAAAAATACTGAAAAAGGCGGTGACAGAATAAAATAATGACGGATTTTTATTCGCATTACGGTCGGAAAAATGTTTGGTAAGAGCAAAAGAGGAACGACGGAATAGATAAAAACTAAGAAGAAATGAATAAGGGTCATTGGTCAGGGATATTTTTACACTGCAGGGAGTTAAGTAATCGGGATAAGTAATCGATCACCATGATAAGTAATCGATCTCCGGCATAAGTTAAAAATTTGACAAATCAGCGTAACCATTCGTTTTCTCTATCCCCATTCCCAAAGTTTTCTCCATATCCCCATCGATTTCGATTCTTTAGCCTGTTTTTTTATTAGCAAACTGATTTTTTCTGATTTTTTTACCAGACAACCTCTGATCGCTTTGCTGGGAGGAGAATTCCTCTATCACAACTGAACTTAATGTCATTCTCATCGGAGATATTCATTTCAAATTTCAGATTAACATTTCAAATTTCTGTCATTTTGAAATAATTTAGTCCTTTTCCCAATTTTTTTTCCATATTGTTTCAATAAATTGAGTGATTCCCCACTTTGTCCCGATTTCCCAATTTTCCCCAGCCCTGCAGTTTAAAAAAATCCACCGCACAATGGCTTTGATAAATAAGGAAGACCCTTCCTCACTTCACTATGGGTACGCTGAACCAAGAATCTCTTCTTCATTTACTCTATCATAGGAACCTGTAAAAACTGAACAGTAAATAAATTGAGTTAGAAAATTTCCTTCCAAATTTTGGGAAAAAACAGCTATGGGATCCTCCACTTAAGGTCTTCAAAACGTTTAATTTTTTATACACACATAGTAAAACCTTAAAATTCCATTCTTCCATCAATACGGCACTCAATAACGCCATAAAACTCATTCAAGAAGTTATTAACCGGCACTAATAATATATATATTCGCAATGACATTTTTCCAGAAGATTCCGACGTATGTACGTATGAAAAAATCTTCTCATGCTTGAATTAAACTCTGTTAATCCATATTTCCTTAGGTACAGGTATGTCCATGTTTATATCAAGGACACAGTAAACTCCTAAAAATTAGCTCGCATTTTTAGAACCCGCATGCTAAAAATTATGGTTATCCAACTACCGCAATCTCAGACTGATCTTAATTAGATGAGATAAGATTTTTTTGTCATTAAATCTATATGAACATCTTTACTACATATAATATTTTAAAACCACGTTGCGCTGCAACGCATCTTTTCAAGGATAAAGCAGGTTTCACAGAAACAAAAAGACTGGAATTTTATGACACACGTGCACTCATTCTAAGTTGGGTACCCCCAGTTGATGTGTTCATATCTGTACACTGAAAAAAACCTGAATTCTACATTCAGGTAAAAATAATCACTTGACCATAGTTCTCGTATTCAAGCACCATCTACTTACGAAAATAAAACTACGCATTTCACCGCCTTGTCTGATCATTTAATATCATCTATTGCTGAAACTTTTAAATATTTAAAAGACGTACACGATAAAAAAAAATTTCTTCTCGACTCCCATGTGCCCGAACAGAAAAGTCGAAATGAGACACGCGCTGTTTTTAATGAATAGGTTGGTGGGAATATACACCGGAACTTTAAGTGAAATCTGAGTCCTTCAACCTGAAAAGGAAACTCGATTCCTTGGGAACTCTTGGTTGCAAATGCAAGGGTCGTTTTTCACGTCCTTATATCTTGAGATGTGACTTTATTCATCCGAGCCTTCCACGGAGAATTCCTTTTTGCCCATTTGTTTCGCAAATTTCACATTTCCTTCCGTAAATAAGTTCTAGAAATTCTGTGATAGGTAAGAACGGCGTGAATGTATCTCTCTCTCATCCTTTGGAGCATATCTCATCGGTTAAAATAAATATCGCAAAAGTTTTTGAAAGCCTTTCTTAAAGAAGCATGAATGAGCGCAGAATAAGAGAAAATTCAGCAAATTCATACTTCATTTCAACTTGAAAACGCATTCAGATACAAAAACGTGAGTTATTTTGAAAGTTAAAGACGAAGTTGACGCAGACTCAGGAGCACCATAATCTCAAACCTACGTACTTGTAGCGAAGAAGCGATGCAATTTTTGGATTGTTCTGTTCGATTTACATCGCCTATTCCTTATTGCGCAGGATAAAACTTCAGTATCAATAAATGGCTGTAAACGCTATTGAGGAATTCATTCCATTTTTCTAATTATATAATTAAAATGCTCGCTTGATTATCAACCAAATACAAAACAGTTCACAAATTAATAAACAAGTTTATAAGAAGTTTGATTATTTTTTATAATCCCATTTATTTGCACTTTACGAAGTTCTCCCAGGGGCACCAAATTTCCTATCTTACGCACGGTGAATCATATTTAGAATTGACCTCACGCGGAGCTCAGAAAGAGGCAGAATATCAATAAAATGATGTCATCTCTGGGAAACAAAGTCAAATCAATTCCGAGTACGAAAAATGTGCCGCACCGTGTGTTAACTATATCAGTCCTGGGATAAGATAATTTACCACTCCATACCTTAATAAACATTACGCGGTGACTATTTTCATAATAACATTTTCTGTCAACCTCGTGCATCTTGAATGGTCGATATTCAACGCACATAATTTCAACATTTATTCTCACCGCTAAAAATTCATATATATTTCCATTCCGCACATCTATTAAACAGTTATGGTTGATCAGGAAGTATTGATATTCAAATGAAGTTGAAGTTTAGATTATAAAGTGATGATAAATAATGAAATTTACCACAAAAACACCAGATAAATTACCTGCATACATTAAGCTATAGACATCCCTAGAATGTCACCCAAAATCACTCCATAGAAACGTAAAACACGTGAATGGATAAATATATAATGGTTCTCTTTTATTTTACTGAATCACTATGCTCGTATAGTCCATTGTATGTGTACGATAGGAATATTTGAAAGCTCGAACAAAAAGAACGGAAAATGAGTGTTATTGTACTGATAATGACAGAGGTGTTCACTAAAATATCAAATATTTTTCTAGCAATATTAACGAACGCTATACAACTGACATGAAAATAGTACTCGGTCATGCTCAGAAACATCAGAATAGTGTACGAGTTAATTCCAATTATGCGGGAACGGATCAAAAACATAAATTTTAAGCTATTTATTGAGCAAATGATATTTCATGTTTTTGCTTTTTTATCATAGTTGGCTTTTTAAATGTGAGTGTCAAGCAGGAAAAGGTGAGATGGACTGAAAGGAAAATCAACGAGAAAATGTATTACACTAGGTAGGGTGATGAGGATAGATTATTCTAGGCAGAAATCGAAAGGAGGTAGGAAGGATGAATGCAGGGAATTTGTTAACGATGGAATGCTTAAGACTGCGATAGAAGAGAGCAGATTTGGCGAGCGAATTAGTGGTAGGAAAAGGATGGGCATATTGGAAGGAATGAAGGCACAAAGGTAGAATGCGGAATGGAAGGAGGATGTTATTAGTAACAGATGTCAGGTTTTCCTTTGTTAGGAGAGGAAAAGAAAGGCATCGTTTTTCGTATCGCTGTGTCCGTGCAAAACCTCATCATCATCATAAACGCTAGACGAGCAAATAATTATTATAGTAAAAGAAAATATTATTTACGACGGGTTTGGACGTATATATGTATGGTATTTTAGCTCACAATCCTCACAAAAAGTATCGACCCTTAGAATTCAATTTACTATTGTCATCTTGTTTTCCTGAATTGGCCATGTCATACAAATTAGTTTAAATACAAGTTTATACGCTAATTACATGCCATCAACTACGTTAATCAACTCATGGGTTGGTTTAATAGTTTCGGGTACAACTAACTATACTACTAAGCCCTATACGGCAGTAAAATGCATGCGCCAGGTTAAGTGGTTGAGTTACTTTGCCTGTTTCGCCTGTGGTTTCCCAGGAGAATCAGATACCCAAGAAAATCACAAAACCTAGGTCACGCTGAGGATGGCCGGAAACATCATCCTGAATCGAATCTGAGCCATCCGATCAGCAGCCTAGATCTCTAATCACTGGATACGCCCCATAAATTCCAATTCCGAAAATAATTTTCAAAATTTCACCATCTGAAGAAAGTAATATCAGATCGGGAGGACACAAAGGCAATGCAATATATTTTGAGAGCATAACTTATACAATTCAAAGTTAAATTTACTGTTTTTCTCATTTTGTACACCGTTTTCAAATAATTGAAAACTATGCGTGATCACTTCGACTTCATTAAGCATTCGAATTGAAAAATTCCTCCCACACAACATTAGTTGCTAATTGGGATTTCTAACGTTTACCCCTTAGTGGATATGCACGCCCTCGAAGCATTAGTGCATACGAGGGATACCATAAACTCAAGGGGCAAGGAGCACGTCGGATGAAAGATCTCTTTGACCCATGCTCACGACAAAGTGTGCGAGGTTCCACAAATAAATATATCTGCAGCCGAGGAAAAAGCAATATGAGCTCACACGTGCATAATTTCATGAGGAAACTCAGGAAAGTCAATATTACTTCATCTGACTACGGTACGAAAACTCACTGCCACATCTCTCAATTTAAGTCGGTAGCAGAACCGTCGAAACTCATAAGAGAACTTGTGGAACAGCATTTGATTATACGACCTGAAAGTAAAACTGCAAAATTCAATTAAAAGCTTTGTGTAATATACATTTTCTTTCATCTGCGAGTTTAATAAAAACTGATTTACTGACCTTATTTCAGAAAAGTACAGAAACATTTCGCAATCTGCTCTCGCATCCGTGGTAAAATCCAGAGAATGAGCCCATAAATATCATGTGCGTCGGTAAATTATCCTGAACATGGAGATTTTAAACTTTTGAAAATTCCTCCCTTCTTGGAAAGAACGAAAACGCGCTTATGAATCCAGATCTAGCAACTATCGGTTACGCGGAACGCCATATAATCAATATTAGTCGGGATGTGAAAAATGGAATTATCTAGGATAGAGCTTTGAGTGCATAAATCATTCTCCATTACAATAAAAAGTAAAACAAATTTATTTTCACAATAAATTTAATACACCGACCATTCCTTCGATGTATTGCCATCATCTATGTAATACCTTAAATAAAACACTGTTAAAACCATGGTGGGTGTATACGTGTATATATTGACTTATTTTATCCTATTGTTATAATGAAAATCAGATGTTTTCACAAGGCGACACCTTAGAGAATTTTACTAAAGGTTTCGGCCGAATTTTTCAGCTTCGATATACTTTGGCTGCTTGCTTTGAATAAATAATTTCAAAATATCTGTCTTGGATAAACAAAAAAGCTTTGAGGTTTTCGAGAAAGACAAAAATTAAAGATTAACGTTAAAATAGGAGGGGAAAAAACTAGAGTACGTGGAACACTTGGCCTATCTTAGGAGATTTTTGGACCAAATCAGTCAAAATAGTAGAACCATAAGAAGGAGAAAGCGTTCGGCAAAGTAACTTATACAGATGAGGGAGTTGATGAAGGACACATTGAGTTAGGATGTTTCGAAAAAATAAATGGAAGATTTTATATGAAGCATGGTTTTGTACGGCGCGAATAATTAGCCGTTGAAACAAAATAATAAGTGTACATTGGAGGCTTTCGTGATGTGGATGTGAAAAAGGATGGAAAAAGTCAAATACACGGAAGAAAAATAAACGTAGAGGTTAAAAAGGTAAGACGATTGTTGGGAGAAATGTAAAGGAGGCAGGAAAGATGAAAGTACATAATTTTGATAGCGATGAAACGTTGACGACAGTTATAAAAGGAAGAGCCTATGGCCAACAATGTAGCCAGAGGAAAAGAATTAACATATGGACCGAATGAAATATGGCAGAAAGTATACGAAATTGAAGGATAGTTAGACGAGGCGTATAAATGAAGTGATATACAGTCTGTGTCCCTGAACGGTTCTTAAATGGATCTTAAACGATTGGATACCAATCCATTATATATAATATATGAATGACTATAAATGAACATGAGTGAAATGAGATTGCGATCAGCTCAGTATTCCGTATTTCTCATTTTTTCCTTCGTAATCAATTAGAAAATATCTCACACAATCTCTGTTTGAATATGAGAAAGCCCTACTTATCTTATATTTAGTCTTGGTCTTGCACTCCCTCCCTTTTCCCCTCGTTTTTTCCTTCTTTCTCTCTATATTCCTCGTTCTTCAATAGCCCCTTCTCTTCTGATGAAGCCTTTGGGACCACTTGCAGGCTGACTTCCGGAGACGTGGAAACTTTATATTTCATGCCTCCCTTCTGCTAACGTATCAGATGTTTTAAATGGATCTTTGATGACATAAAAATAAATAGTAAGCTCAACTTCAACTCAAAATACCTTTTAATATTAAAGCAAATATTTTAAGTTTTATTTCTGGTTAGGGCATACTTAACAAGTTTAAAATAAACAAGAACAATTAGTAAGGTCTGTAATGTTACGTTATTGAATTTACCAGAAAGAAAGAAAAAGGAGTGTATCATATTTCCATTTTGATTTTGACGAGGCAAGAATTGGACGTCATTAGAAGTTTTCACAGATATTATAATGCTTTTTTACCCGAGAAATCGAAACATTTTAACATATTCCGATAGTAATATTGTAAATCTCTAAGTAAACTCTGTAATTTTGGTCATTGATGTTTTCATTTGTTATTTTCATTTTATTTCTACTGAATTTTTCTCAAGGACTCAGGAGGCGTCTTAAGTTTATCAAATCCGGGAAATGGCCAGTCAGAGGTAGGTAATTAAGCCAAAATTCAGGAAACCGAAAGGGAAGATAGCAAATTCTTCAGGGACGCCGGTCGTCCAAAAAGCATGGGTCAAGGATAATGTATTGTGTTTCTGCGGCCTCAAGAACGGATGCTGGTAAGATTTTAAGAGAAACTTTTATTGCGGTTTCGATTCTTAAAGCAATTAAAGACAGAGTTCTGGGAAAACGGGAGTTAAAAATTCTTCAATAAATCTTCAACTGGGGATCATTTAAGAGGCTATGCCGTAAAAAATCTCCCGTTTCAATGAAACAGAGCTAAATTCATTTATAATAATTTTCCATGTAATAATTTGATTAAATTAAGACTAAGTAAATCAAATTTTAAAAATTATTCAATGCTTAAGATATGTACAGAATAATAAGAATTTGTCGAAGGGGTTACTTCCTTTGAACGAGTAAATATTTGCTCATGCAGAATATAATTTCCCTTATAATTCCAGTCAAAAGATATATTTCTGGTACAGAAAAACTGATGATCAAATGTTTCAGTGAACACATGGAAAAACCATAGCAAATGCGCATGTAAAACATTACAATACATTAAAAACTGAAATTATTGATAGAACTGATTTTAAAACAACAGAAAAAATAAAATCAAATGAATACTTTTGGTCAGACATTTTTCAAGCTGTAAAAATAGTTTATAAATGCATTTAAATTTCATTAAATTATATTGTATTTAATTCCCTTAAAAACAAAGAGAAAAATATTCGGAATCATTTCACACCATATTTAGCTTGGGATCCGAAAATTTTCTCACTAGTATTTTCAGTCAACGTCGGTAAAAAACTATGAATTCTTTCCCAAAGTGTGATAAAAATGATTATAACATAAGAACTACAGAAAATGGGGCTATTTAAGAATATCTTTCCCTTTAATCTTCCCGTAAATTTTATGTAAACGCAGATACTATATATTGCTGTAGAAAGCCTCACTGTCCTTCTCGAGACTGGTGAGTATTATCATTGGTTATTATTAGAAGTGGTCTATCGGTTTAGATAGGTGATGGAACCGGTGACTAAGCACTGTAGATATTCTATGTCCCGCATAACAGGACAGAAAATACCCTAAAGCCATTCACTAAAATAAAACATACTGTGCACTAAACAAACATAAATGTTTTCTACAACACTCATTCCATCCAATATGCATAATACTATTATATTAGTATTTTACTCTCTCTGTCAAAATTTTACCCTCTCCCCTCTTTCACATTCTCATAAACTCCATTTCTTACAATATTCATCCATAGACCTACTTTCTTCAAATGTCTCTCAGCAGCCTTATCCATTCCCCTGTCATGCCTGGAACTCTGTTTTCCTTTCAGTCGATTTTGAAAATGTATCATTGGTAATCTAATTATTAAAGGAACTTTTGGGCAGTCCCTGGCAACTATAGTATTACGTTACGAGATATCATTACTGGTGATGCTAGTTTTTATGTGATGAAACCCTTCACTTATCAGATATTTTGATACCGTAGTATCACGTTGACCGTACTGTTGCATATTAGTTTATGCAACCGTACGGTCAACGTGAAAGTACGGTATCAAAATATCTGATAAGTGAAGGGTACTCTTACACCTGTTCTGCGAACCGGAAACGTACTTTCCTATACCAATGTCTGTTTCTATATTTTGACATCAGTTAAGCAGAAAACATTCAAGTTTAAAATATTAGACACTTATTTTATTTACCTCTATCTGACAAGTAAGGTCAACTTTCCACCAATCGACATCAAGACTTTACACTTTTTGGAATTAGTCAAAGTTGAAATAAGAACAATACAAGGAGAATATTTCCGATATATTATGGAATTTCCGCACATTTCACCTTTTTTTCTAAATAGCCAAAGTCCCTATTTCCTCTCTTTTCGTTTTTATCGAATTTGGTGGATATTCTGTTAAAATAAGACTGGCAAACCCTTAAGATCATTTGAAAATGTGTCCTTAGTTTCAAATATTGTCAATTGTGAATGCAAATTTCACGCTAATTTACATGCCTTAATATTCCCTGCAACAAATCCCAAAAGAAGTTCCTTTCTACCCATAACGACATGCCGTTTAAAGCCATTGATGTTTCCTTTTTTAAATTATCTTCCGATAGTACTCTTTGCAAGTTGATATTTACAATATTTAAAATATGAATTTCTTCAATTGTGTCTCTTCCTCCATTTTGTAACTGACCTGAAAGAACTAATAGAGATAAACTGAAATATATTACTGAATTATAAATAGCTAAAAAAATAACTGGCTGAACTAACTGAAAAATATCATAATTAAACTCAATAGGGATAAAATAAAATATATTACTCAATTAACAAACAAACTTTTGTCTCTTTAAAACTAAATGCATGGCCGACGGTTGAAGATAGTGTTTTATGCATTTAATTCAATGTATTTTCCATCCAGTGCCGTTCATTAATACTTACAATTAACTAAATCCAGTGTTTATTCTATCCTATTTTTATAACATCAGTACCATAAAATCCGCTATTAATAAATATTTCCCATTCTATTGAACAATCCTACATTTTGATTTGGGACATATTCAAAAAACCAAGGATTAATGAGTATTTATTCTTGAAAAACAAACAAACCATGGTAAACGCAAACCGTTTCAGTAAGGGCTAATCAAACTATTACACATCAGCGAATAACAATAAGATTACTGTGATTAAAAAACAATTATTTTGGTCAATTTGGCAAAAACGCGATCTTTGTTAAATAGTTACCACAAGGTTCAATTTTTATCGAAAAGGCTTCTCCAGGGAAATATTTCTATTTCCTTGGATTTCAGGCTTTATACCCCCATTATTCATTGAAACTTAAACTTGCAACCGGAGCATAACAGAAGGAGAGAGAACAATAATGCCTGATTTAGTGATAAATAAATTTGCTAAAATAAGAATGAATCTACGGTAAGTAACGGATAGCGAATAGCGCTGAAACTCAACTGTCCTGCGAAAGAATTTGAGCCATTTTGCAAGAAAATGGAACCATAGAAAGGGAGCCCAAATGCGAGCTCACAAACTCGCTCCTAATAAACACTAAAGCCAAAGCTGTGATCAAGTCCGCAAGATAATAAAACTTGACGATCTTTCGACAAAACGTGCCCGGCAGCCAAATGAATTTTTGAAGGGAACTCAAAGGCCATCAGGCAACCAGATGCCTCGAACTGAAGGGAATGATTCTGAATTCAATAAATATGATATTTAAATTCCTTCAGACTCTGCCTCCTAATTGAAAGAGGATTGGAAAACGTCCGAGTGAAATTAGTTTCGCGCTTCTGATAAAGCGTTTTAATTATAATTTTTCAAAAATATCGAATGATTACTCATCGCTTCGGCCGACGTTTGCGTGGGAATAATTTGTGAAAGGTGCAGATGGCGGCGACAAATTTATCTTGATGTCTAGTCCACCCCTCTTCCGTGACACTCCCTTCCCGTCCAGATCTCCGCTCCCGTTCAGGGAGGTGACGATCAAGAACCGGGATCAGGAATCCATTCCCCGAGGAGACATCTGTATTAGACAATCGAACTTTAAAATTCTTCTTGTAATATCCCCCTATTTTTCATAATACAGATATTGCTCAAGTTTTAGATACCCGCTGTCATTGATGCATCAATTTATAAAAGAACCAGCCTATGAACACTTTCACGCTTGCAATAAATAAAATTATGGCACTATACCAAAGACCATGATGATGGAACTGTTCGGTTTTTGTTCAAAGTAAACGTATTGTAAATTACACTGTATGAAGTAGGATTAATCTACATTTACACAATACCCGAAAGCCGCCGCGAGGGCGTGTGGCGGGGGTGTTAGGTCACCACCCTTAAAAGGGAAAAAAAACCGCATTCAAAACCAACACATACATGAAAACACATACCCACATTGGTGCATAAATTCATGCAAATTCATCATTTTACACCCATGCAAATATATATCTACCTCCTTTCATTCTACATGTATGCAATTAGAAATGCTATTTCTAACAAATAATTGCACCTTAGGATGCAGTAGGAAATTATTCAATATCGTGCAAGATAGAATTTGGTATACTTTACTGCAGCGCTCCATTCTACTATTTAATGTCAATTCCCTCAATCCTTGATAACTTCTCTATTTTACTTCCTTCTTAATTCGTCCTATGCACATGTCTCTTCGTCTTACTCGTGGAATCGTTCCTTCTGTTATCCTTCTATTATATTTTAATAAATCTATTGTGTCTCAGTGTGTGTCCAATCAGTCTAGTTCTCCTTTGGCGCAGAGTTATCCATATGGTTCTATCCTCTTCTGCTCTTCTATATACTTCCTCGTTCCTTACTTTGTCTGTCGATTTAATCTTCATCATTCTCCTTCAGCACCATGTTTCAAAGGCTTCTATTCTTCGCTGGTCCACTTTTCCAATGTTTCAATTCTCGGAACCATAGATTACAAACTAAAAAGCATACATACATACATACATATGCAGCGGCAAACTGTTCACTCTGAGCGTAAGCAAAGCCGAAAATCCCAGTTTGACATAACGGGGAGTAAGGTTTATACTTCACTCCCCGCTATGAATGTCTTCCAAAATGCACTCTCATTACCCCGTACTCCTTTCGCACTTAGCATATTGATATATTCTATCATATATACTTCCTTGAGTCGTACTATATCCTTTCTCATGAGAGTCTCTTTTACACATGACTTCCTCGCACTAACCCTTTTTCCCTCACTATTTTTTTCTTTTTTCTGATTGCTTCAGAACTATAGGATTTTGAAGAATAGGAAATTGAAGCGATAATAAAAATAGCAAATAAAATCAAAAACAAGAAAGAAATAGATTAAAGGCTGCGTAGACATCTGGTACGTTCGTAGGTGCATTTGCTTGTGTATGCTAGTTGCTAGTCAATGTATTTGCATGTGTGCCAGTTAAAATGGTTTTTGCATAGACATTTTCTCCGCTTCGTGTTGTCGGCATATTTTTGCTTGTTTTGCATAAGGTTGGAGTATATTTTACGGATGAAGTCCTAATATCTCTCTCGCCTCACGTCCTTGCGGTGGCTTGCGGTTGTGATGTAGATGAACATGCATATCATTCCTTAGCCTATTCCTCTGTATTTTATCACGAACAACCCTCAGGAACTTCATTGAATTTTGCACGTGCGTGTGTATAAATAAATAAATATATGTATACATATAAATATAATACATTTATTTATTTATTTTAAATATCACGTGTGTATATATACACTCATAATCCGGTGTGATTAACAATTACACACAGTAATAATTCAAGCTCCATTACACTATTCTAGGAGAAATTCTAAGAAGTAAGTAAAAGAGGATGTAGGACATTATTCGGGGCAGTAGAATGTTGAATGTTGTGAGGAAAACTTTTGGATAAGCAATCCCGAGCAGAGGGAGGAAAATGAGGCAATTTTGATGCATATGTTTACTGAAAAGTTTGGCGAGGTCATAAGAGCAACATTGATGTATATCCCACTACCTAACGCAATTTTATTTCATGCAATTTTGAATACTGCTATATTATTCCAGTTTTTTGAAGAGGGCTAAGCCAACTGGTATCTAGGTACAACATATGCCTCAACAAAGACGGAAATTATGCCGAGGCTCAATCGTGTAAAAATGAATTCAAAACAAAAATTAAATTTGTAACTTTTTCATAGGAAAACGGTGCTTCCTTTTTGAATGTAGTATTGAGCACAAAAATCGCCTTCGCATAGCAAAAAATAATTTGTTTTTGATACCAATGCCGTGAATCACACCACATTATTTGGGTATCTACTCGCGGTTCGGGATTCACGGTGTCCAGAAGAGTGAAATCATATTACCCCCTAAAATCAGGTCGTAATCACAAATTACATGCCGGAGGCAGCATTGGAACCCGCGAGCATCGATTTATCATCTGTAATAACACCTGATTTCGTTATAAAGTGTGTTCGGATGATAGAGAATTATGAGTGGGCGCGTGAGCCATGAGACGCAAAATACCACTTGGGATCCAGGGAGTGCTTCTTTAACGAGTGAATTATCACCCATTTCCTGAGATATTTTCACTCCTCGCCCATTCCGGAAAGATTTTTGAATGGCATGACACAGGCACGTTATTCGATGGAATTAAAATTTACGTTTATCGACTTCGACCAAACTCGATAAAGATGAACTTTACATGTATTTTCAAAAGTTCCTACAGATACGGCGCATATATATCCCATTGGATTATCGATATCAAGACCTTGATTATGAGTTCGGAAAATGAATTATTGTAAGCAGCGGAATGCTAATTTAATTCCTCTAGTCCTGTAATTTGGTCTCTTTCCTTTTTCTCAAAACTTCTAATTTGCTCTCATACAAGCATGTTCAAAATAAAGGGCTTACGATCGATTCTGTAGTTTTACTGGATTTTTCGTCCAGCTCGGTAGGATTATGAATTCATATAACAAATGTATAGACACTACGTAGCTATGTAATATCAAATTTTATTACATACAACATCAATTATAATCTGCATTATAAACTTAATGACATTATATCCCCGCCTTCAGGGCCAATGTTATTGACACATCTATCAACCTTATCTAAGAGGTTAGGATTGAAACATAGGAAAGCGATGAAATAGTATAACATTGGGGTATCAAAGAGATGTTGATTATGAGTCGTCGAAGCATTGCAACTGAGATTTCACAATTAACGCAAATTGCGGGCAAAAAGGATTCAATTTGCTGTCCACATTGATCTTATTAAGGCAGATGAAAACATTTTACTTATTAATTACCATGCTAAAGTACTTATAAAATTTATGGTGACAAATTCGAAAAATATATTTGTTACCAGATATCAGAAAATACATCGTGTGCTTATATGCCTTATTTAAGTAGGTACTCAAAATAATCATGATGAATGTGCGGAAACAGAGCATTTTATTACATTTTATTGGGCACCAATACAAAATCAGAGTTAGAACAATAGGTAAGATATGTCAGTTAGGATTAGCATGCTAAATCATTTGAAATACTCTTTTCTGAAGACATATACAAATATTTTAAATTGATGAATTTGCTGTTCAATATGATTAGTAATGACTTTTATAAGTACAAAATTTGAACAAGTAAAAAAATATTATTAGTAATACAAATATAATGATACTCGTAAAAATTTTGATATGAAGCGTAGCTACGGCGCAGAAACGTGGTCGCTGAAGCAGTAGGATAGACGTAGATTGGAGGCTTTTGGAATGTGGGTGTGGAGAAGAATGGAAAAGGTGAAATGGACTGAAAGGAAAACAAATGATGAAGCACTGGCGATGGTGGGTAAGGAGAGGGGTTTGTTGAGAGAAATCCAATGGAGGCAGGAAAGATGGATGAAAGGCGTATTGAGCGGTAGTGGGATGTTGAAGAAGGTAATAGAAGGGAGAATGTTAGGAAAACGAGGAAAGGGCAGAAACAGGATAGGGATGTTGGACGGGATGAAGGGAGGAAAGAAGTACACCGAGATGAAGAGGGACCTGATGTAGAGTAGGTTGCTGGATTGGGTTTTGTTTGGAGTTAGAAAATATTTATTTGATAGTTGTGTCCATCCAAAAACCTACTTTAACCGGTAAATTACCTAATAATAATAAAATATTATGATAAAAATTTTTTCCAGGGATAATGGCGGTTTTTGAACGATACTTAAAGTCATATTATTTTAGCAAACAATTTTAGCATTCCATGTACATATGAGAGGCATTTCGCCATACGAATTACCGAATTCAATAATTGGATTAAATTCACCGCGTGAACTAGTAATAATCAGAATCAACTAATTTGCCTTCAACATGATAACATCATTATAATTATATTTAATGCCAAAGGAAAACACTTATCCTGGGCCGCATCAATTATAGGCCGTGAACGAATCATATAGTGGCACTAAATGGTAAAATAGTAAAAGGCGTGCTATAACACAAGCCACGTAAAACTCACCCACTAACCCGGAGGTCGTCGCTCGGAAATGGGTGTTATTTCATCATGCAACAAAAGGACATTTTTGAATAGCATTGGGCCTCTATATGACCTCAATCGTCGGGATATCTCAGTACCAAATTACAACAACTACTTCAGTATTTATCCGTGCAAAATACCAAAGCTTAAATCAACACTGAAATACACCGCACAGGCCCGACAATAATGCTTCCAAACTGCTAATATTTTAATGCCACATTGATCCAACACAACGAATTTCATGACATGAATTAAACAAGTCGGACTTATTTAAGTCGTGAAAACAATTTTGACGCCAAGAATTGGAAAATTGCGAACATTCTGGAAACAGGAAAAAAATTTCGCACGATCGTTTTTGGAAGCCGAAACAGAGTGAGGTTTTGCAATCACGCGGTTTCAGTCAAGGCTGTGATTACAACAGCGATGGAAAAAATAAGTTAGCCAGAGGGAGAGAGAGAGAGAGAGAGGGAAAAATGAAACATTGAAAGGGAGAGAATGTGCAGAGCGTAAGCATACAATTCAATTAACGTACAACGGCCCGGGTGAAATTAGGAGGTCGGCGGGAGGAGATAACTGCATTCGAATGCCATAATCGCAATGGAGGGAGGGACACATAAGTAAAGCCTTAAATGGGCTAAGGCTCACAACGGAGTGAAATAATCTGCAGAGAGTGGAGGCAAAAAAATCCCCCGCCACCGCCTCCTCATCCAGGCACCGACGAAGACGTGGGGTATCGAGTTGGCAGTTGGCAACGGGATGGGAAAATTGAAAGTCAAATTAGAGTGGTTTAATTGAGTTTTAGGGTAGATGTAGGAGATGAGCGGAATGAACGGACATATCACGATGTAGTAGATGGGGAAGATAAAAAGTTAAATGGTGTTCGATGGTTTTAAAGTGTTTAGAAGGAACGTAAGTATGACATTTCTAGGCTGCCTTGGATTTTACTCAGAGGTAATAGCACCCTTTTCGAATAAAAATTAATATCGGAACTCAGCAACCCATCCAACTCATAAACAACATGGCAACATGTGAAAGAAACAAGACTTGGTGAAACCTACAGATGAATGGGTATCCGGATGAGCCAGCCAACTACGGAGAAAAACAGTTTAGTTTATCGGCCGTCTCCGAGCATGTGTAGAGCGAACCAAGGCATGAAATTAAATCTCTAGACACTCAAACGATAGCCAAAGAGGAACAATAGTATCCAAGATTGATAAGAGAGGCAATAAAATTAGTAAAAATGCCAGTATACTTCAACCGAGAAGACGGATATTTGCTACATAGTACGTGGACCCAAGTTATCCGATAGCCAACCAATCAGACGGAAACGACCAGAAGGTATATGTATTGTTAGTATTATTATATAGTAATTTGTCATTGAATGTAGGTTTTGGATGGAAACAAACTTAACACTCACTCGTTTCTCAGCCTTGCCCAAGACACACCCTCCCCCACACTACAAAAACACATCTTCAATCCCGTATACAATCTACCTTCCTTCATTCGGTCCAGCATGCCAATCGTTTTTCTCTCACCACTTCGTCTGCCATAGATCCCCTCTATCACAGTTTTTAACACACCATCTCCTATCAACATTTTGTGCGTCCATTTTTTCTGCCACCTTTGGATTTATCCCAACAATTCTCTGACCTTCTCCACCATACATAGTATCTCTTTGTTTTCCTTCCTGCCAATTTGACTTTTTCCATACTCCTCCGCACCCACATCTCAAAAGCCTCCAATCAACACTTATCATCTTGCTTCAATTTCCATAGCTCGGGTCGTACATAACCACGTTATACTACATAAAAATTTTCACTCATCTTTTCATAAAATCCTTACTCAACGCACGTGTCATCAACCCCATCTTTGAGAAATTTACTTCGCCTAACGCAATTATTATTACTTGGGTGTAACAATTACTCACGATCTGTCCTGGGGAAAACACATACGAGAAATATGCGGTCGTGCTAATAAAAAATTGGGATTTGTGAAAAGAGTGCTAGGTAAATGCGACGAAAAGGTGAAAGAACGATGTTTCCTTACCTTGGTCAGGCCCCACCTAGAGTATGCTGCCAGTATATGGGATCCTCACAACATAAATTTGGTTTCGGAATTAGATCGAGTTCAGCGGAGGGGGGCTAGATTTGTCAAACATTGTTATGACCAACTCAGCAGCGTATCCACTTTGTTAGACAGTTTAGGTTGGGATTCTCTTACACAGCGGCGTTTCCAATATAGATTAAACTTAATAAAAACATTTAAAGATGGGCCCTTTTCCGATGACATCAAGGATATAATACGAACCCCAACGTATTACGGTCGAAGGGATCACGAATATAAGACTAGAGAGATAGACTGCAAGACTGACAGGTTTAAAATGTCATTTTTTCCAAGAACGATAAGGGAACAGAATGCTCGTAGTCGAAATTCCCCAGGACTTAGTTCATTACAATAAGTATTAACGTACAGGTTAGGGACTTCGCGAGGATGTGTATACATGTGTGTATGTATGTATGTATATGTATGTGTGTATATATACATATATATATGTATATATATATTTTTTTCCTACAGGTTCCCCCCACCTTTCCTCACCTAACTCCCAACCCCCTCAACCCTTACCCTTCCCTCATGGTGCTACACCCCCTGCCACACACCTTTTTGGTGGCTCGCAGGGTACTTATGTAGATGTAGATGTAACCTCCTGTGTGTTGTGTCAAAACCCTTCCCGCATGCCATTAAGTAATGTATTGCTGTTTACAGTAATGCGGTATTTCTTTTTTCCTTTTTTGGGTGGTGACCTAACACCCCCCGCCACACGCCCTTGCGGCGGCTTGCGGGGTATTATGTAGATGTAGATGTAGATGTATTCTTTTCCCTACTACTGGGAGCATTTCGATGCAAAATATTTCCTTTGTAAGTACACTATTCCACTTGCTTCTATAAAGGCGGCGAAAATCACAGCAATCTACCTTCGACTTGAAGACACCAGCTGGAATTTGGCGAAACTGTTATCTATCCAAGCCAACAAACGCGGCAGAACCTCGAGAAATATGCCAGTATTAATGAACTCAGAGTATACTGGTTCGTTGGTATATGAGGCGTCCATCGGCTGTCTCAAATGAATTCATTGGTTTACAACTTAATTCAAAAGACACAAACATCTTTGTACGTCTGAAAAAATACGGCGAACCTATCACAAAATTTGGATGGACCAAAGCCAATTTGGGTAATTATGGATTCTTAATATCACTACAGTACAATGACTGCATTCGCCCTTGAATTCTTGAGGTCATTTTTGTCTTTATTTTTACCTTCTCTCACGACAACACCTCTCGCATACGTTTCAATTACGAAATTCGACGAAATTCTATGGTTTTATCCAAATATATGTTTTTATTTTGAATTGATCCGGTTCATACACCGTGTGAAATATGTTTTTGGCCATCATTTGACTTCCTAAGGGACTTTTAATACCATTCACAATATTTTAATATTTTATAACAATGCGTTCATCCTAAAGTATTTCCCACCAAGTTAGAGAATACATGTATATATCCTTCATTTCGTAATTTAACTCCTACCTATGTACGAGTATATGACTTTGCCAACACCTTGTCGGGGGTTGACAATGTAAAGAGCCTGATTATATATAGTGACTTGGAAAACTAAATTATTGTTGTAAATTTCTTCTATGCGTACTTCTCCATTCTTGGTTACTTATTTAGCATTCATTACATATATCTAAATCTAAATATATCATTTAGACTACCTGTACAATTATATGCTCAGCCTTCTTTTAATGATATATCCAATATATGACGTCTTCTATTTAATCCTTACACTAAAACCATTGACTATTCTTTAGTATAAATTTCTTTTCGACCCACTTCAATCCAGTAACTTACAATGAAACGCATGACGAACCACACCATAATTATACAGGTTAATTATACCTGTATTCCTTCTAATATGTAAATGGTTGCATAACCTTCCAAAATTTGCAATAATAATTGGCATACTAAAATCTTGCCAGGAGTTAAAAGCGCATTGACTATATTTACATCCACACAATGCCCTGCAAGCCGCGTCATAGGTGTGCGGCGGGGGGTGTTAGGTCACCAGCCATGCATGAATAATCTCACTCATGCCACCTCTACACAAATATTAGTTTGATCATACACTCGAAAAATTTTAATCATTTGAAATAAAATAATTACATATATCAATATTCAATAACAGCAAATGTATATTCAAATCATGGTTTAGAATTGTTTAACAGATGGGTCTATTTTATTTTAAAAAATAACGTTCAGGAAAGACCATGCAAGATATCGACAAAATATAATACTACCAATCCTAAGTATCTCCTAAGCGATAGCTGTAATACATATTTTGATCCCTAATGGTATGAGGAAAAAGCGAAATTTTAAACATATCCGTCTACTTTCCATCTCCCTGAATTTACGTTAGTGATCTTATCTACTAAAGTACGTCGGCGCCTGTAATTTCTTTCACATCCTCACATACGAGTTGTAAGAAACCTACCTCATATTTACGCGGTAAACTTAACCTGTATTTAAGTATACGGGCAAAAAAAGACTCCCATTCTAATTCTTTCAATAGTGTCATGACACTGCTACCTTGTTCATAACAACTTTTCACAAACCTACGTTGGAATCGATCTAGTTCCAAATTTAGGCCTTCATCATGAGGATCCTTTACGCTTGCAGCATACTCGAGGTGGAGCCTAACTAACATGAAATGACAAAGCACCTTGATTTTTTCATTACAATCCCCAAGGATCCTTTTTTATGAACAATAACTTTTGTATTTACTATTTCACAAATTTCACGAATGTGCTCTCCCCAGAATATAATCGTAGTTATTGTTATACCCAAGTATTTTACCGATTCTACGTATGTTAATTTGGCATAGAATAAGTGTTTTTGGGTGAAAAACTCTTCCTCCAAAGATGTGTCGAAACACATTTATTCAATTGACATTTGACAATTAAAGAACTTGGCTTTTCCACTTAAAATTTTCCACTTTTAGGTGGAAAAGCCAAGTTGCTTAGTTGCCCAATGTCAATATGAAGATTTTCCACCAAATTACGTCAGAAACTGGTACATTTATCCAAATTTAATTCTAGCTGCCATGTCTCGCACTAATTTTGGATTGAATTTAGGTCGTTAGCAATTGATTCTCTATCTTCATGATAGCACTTCTTTGTGTGACACCTGCTGTGACGTTTAGTGAGGGTCGATGATACTCCGTTTATTATAACCTTTGCTCGCGGCCTGTTAAAAAGTGATTAATCAAGTCTATTGCACGTTTATCAATCCCATAGCTTCAAAACTTTTGGAGCAACTTCCTATGAGCGACTTTGTCGAATGCTTTTTTAAAATCTAGAAATATAGCTTCGAACTTTACGTTATTTTTTCTCTAAACCAAAATATCATTAACTAAAAATGCTAGTTGGGTCTCATAAGATCTACCCTTTCGAAAACCGTGTTTGTTTTTTTAATTAAAAACTTAGAATCGAGATATTTCATAATCGAACTTATGTGCTCTATCATTTTGCATTAGATGGAAATGAGAGATGGGTCGGTAAGTACTAGTATCTTCTTTGTCGCCTTTTATATGGGAGTCGCATTGACTACTTTTCAGTCTTTGGGTACTGCGCAATCATTTAGGCACTTATGAAATATTATTTCCCAATTAGGAGCTATTTCTGAGACCATCGTTTTATTCGATTAATAGTCAGTCCAGACCTAATCTACTATTCAATCACCATCGAGGGCACTGGTAAGTCATAACGGTCACGGTGTTATCAATACATTGTCAAAACCACTTCTTACATAACTGTGGAAGAATGTTGGGTGTTCTGTCCGCGATTTCATTGTCAGTAATGAAAACACTACGACAAATGCTTAGTGAAAATAATTGTTCCTAGTAGACAAAATACTGAACAGAGCGTAAGAGTTTCATACTCCCCTGCAGTTTTTGTTGAGACGCAATGGAGCTACAATTCCGATTCGTTCTCAATTCTCCTATTCTCCAGATTTGGCTTCCACGGACCTCTTCTCCGCTATAAAGATATGTCTGACGGAAAGAAGTTTTAATTTAAACGAAGTGATTGCGGAAAAAATGCTTATTTTTAAGTTGAAACACATTGTTTGGAAGGGATCAGCCAACTGGAGCAGCGTCGGATGAAATGCTCACGCGTAAAAGAAGGCTATGTTGCATATTAAACATAGTTTATCCCGAAAAATTAAGTATTTTTCAATTTTGCCATGGACCTTTCAAACCATCCTCGTGTATATTTCCATTCCCTCCTGAATTCATTAAGATCAGTAAGTACATCTACCAGAAATTCCAGTGAGCTCGTAAATACTGAACTGACATCCTAGTCCAGTTTGACTCAGTGAGATTCATGCAGTGCATTTAAGTGGCGTTTTGCTCTCGACATAAGTGACCTAAGAACACTTTGAGCACAACTTATCGATCGATGGTCGTGGCTTTAAACAGAGGACGCCATGACGCCTATCATTCAGATATGGCCGATGCTAGTGTCATGACTCTGCCTCTGTCTTGTTCCCATCCCTCACCTTCCTCCTTTGTCCTCATTCTCCACTTTAATGATACACAGTTCCAGCTTCCGAACTCCTTTAGGGAAAAACCATCGAAAACCTTGGGACTCCATGCACTCTCCTCTTCTAGTTTCTCGAGAAACTTCAATCAAATAATACGGTCCAAACTAGTTAAGACGTGCTTCTCCAACAAACTGCAGCGTCACCGGAAACCTTGCACATGCAACAGGAGAAAGGTTTTGTGCGCACTATTCCAGTATTCTCTCCGGAAAAAAACAACCAAAGAGAAGACAATTATAAGTTTACAAGAAACCAGAGGAAAATAGATCTGTGCAATGCTAAAAAGAGTAAAAGCGATGCCAAAGAGAGAGTCCTTAGGTCATAGTCAATTGTTATACGTACATCATGAACCTGAATCCCCAAGTCATTCACTCCAGTGACGAAAAAGGGCTGTCCTTTTTTGCGTTTAAGACTACTTTGTGGGTGTCTTTTTAATGTTTGCATTACTATGAAGCAATTACCCTTAGGATTCAATGAATTTGGTCTTATGCACCGGTCATCATTTGTTCACCTCTACTTATATTCCAACTTTACGAATTTCCTGTTCTTCTTCGTTGAAAAATTCGGCCATGATAGTGTACCCAAGTTTAAGTGAGGTGAAACAAAAAAAATTGAATCACTCTGATAATTACATAAGATCAGGTTTTAATGAACTTGAGTCAGGTCTGTGAGTTGTAGAAAATCAAAATATTTAGCGCCAAAAGAGAGATTAGAGTATTTTCCTCGGTTATGAAAGATTTTCACCGTATCTTTTTCCTCGCAGCTACTTACTTGCATGGATATAAATCCGTCCTGGCTGTCATTAGATCACAGTCGTTTGCTATACCTCGGCTTTTCTATCTTACCAAGAATATAGATTGAAAGAGAAAGGAAGGAGAATGAGGTATACCAAAAAATGTCTGATAATTAACAAAGAATCACCGTTAACTTCCCCTTTATCTCCTACCAACAAATACTATCTTTCTTCTCACACTCTTCTTGTTCTCAGGGAAAAGAAAATTCTATCAAAAGCGGCATAAAGACGATTAAATTCATCATTAGAAGCGGAAATCATAATGGAAAAGTTTTGCCATTATGGAACACTCCCAAAACACACATAATGTCTGTAACTCCGATACGTTTTAGAAGCTGGCAAGCTTCTGGGTTTATACATCAGGAGAACAGAAAAAAACTCCATCATAACCAAGGTATCCTATCGATTTAAATACAAATTTCTTTAGACTATTTTCTTTCAAACCAAACTGAAAGTAAGATTTATCAAATAAAATTGATGAACCAAATATTGGTAAAATTACTTCATAAAATGAAAAGTCAGTTTTTGACGGTTTTCTAAAGACTATTTGCTTCTAACTATTGCAAGAACTTCATCTTACATAATTTTTTCTTAATTGTTTCGTCATTTCTTACTGTCCAAAAGTCGACTCCTTCTTCTAACCCGCTTACCCAACATTCTACATTATATCGCGCCCTTCAACATACCACAACCTTGCAATATTTCCTCCGCCCACTTTCTCTGTCTCTTTTAAATATCCCCAAGTAACCTCCTGTCATCGCTCACCCCATCTAAAACATAGGTGTACGCCATCTCCTCTGTCCAACTCATTTCCTCCATTCCCCGTCACATACACACACACACACACCTGAAAAGTCTCCAATATACGCTCATCTTCTTGTCTCAAAGACCACGTGTCACATCCGCATACCACTAAGCTCAATATAAAAGGAACTACATACTTCAATAAGGGAAAAAAGTTTCTCTTCTCGATAGCAGCTTGTGGGAATTGAGGGAAAGATAGGCGCATAGAAGAAACGAAATATGTGTGTTTTGAATGCCATCGCAGATGGCTTTCTTCTAGTCCAAAGTATACTATTAGCAGAACTAGGATTTCCCACAGAGACAAGAAGAGTTTCAAATACATTTCCTACCTGCGTAACTACTTCAATAGTTAACGTTTTCCTTATGAGGCTAGAAAGCTATAAAGCCTATTCAAGAAACCTGTTAAATTCGAGGAAAACTTGATGAAGACGATCCGCGCCGTGGCTGGTTGGATTGAAATCATAATACCACGTGCGTTTCCACCAGTACAACTATCATTCCGTCGTCATTTCAACCTCTATACTCACGTGGATGGAAGTAACTTTTGGACTTTCTTCTATAATTGAAAGTAATTAGTACAACTTTTACTCGCCTCCAAATCCTACCCTCTATAATAATGTACCCATTCTGAATAATAAAATAAAAGTTCTCAGTTCATGTGACCGTTGTGAGCGCTAAAAACGCGCCTCAATGACTCAGATTTCCAAGCAGTGACGCCGATAGGAAGCATTGACGAACGCTCTTCAAGCAGACATCCTAGCCCCTGACCGAAATAGTAAACTCCTTTCGTTTCTTGTGCAATATTAATAATCACCCCATAGATACAATACTTCCACACAACGACGCCGGAGTGCGATAAGAAAACTTTGATGGACGTCATTTCGAGCAAATGCCGAGCAGGAAGAGAACACACACGGATGCATGAGGGGAAGACGAGGGGAAAATGCGGAAACTGGGAAAGAAGAAATGGAAAATCAAGTAGGGTGAGGGATGTAACGAATAGGAGAGGAATGAAGGGTGGGAAAGGGGTGGAAGATAAAGAGAAGGGAGGGAAGGACCCTACGTGGGCCTTAGTGCAAAATGATGATGGCGATGACGATGACTGTCGCAGAGAACTCTAATAGGATGAGGGTAGCGGAGTGAAGAGAGGATGCGGAGCGTGGATAAAAAGTGAGAATATTTGGGTCGACGGTGGATGGGGTTGGTGGAAAAGAGAGTGGGGGCTGGATATTCGGAAGGCTTCGTTTCAGTGACATTTGCACCATATGACACTGGCCCAACCCCTTAGACCTTCACCCTTCTTCGGACAAATTACTTCCAAAATTTGGAGCGGGCGAAAAACGCGTCCGAAGTCTCATGGGGCCAAATGCCTTATTAAAGCATTCCAATTGGGAGAAAAGATGACGGTTTGATACAATTTGCTCAAAGGAATATATTTCGGACTGCAGTCTTCTACCTCGTTTAGATCATTGCGGTGATACTACGGTAAAAGATTTCAATGGAAACTTCCACCAACATGGAAAGTTAGTAAAATCATATTATACACACACAAATATATTAAAAAAAACACAGTAATCAACCCGAAGGTCGGTTTAGTAGGTGATGGTAGAGCTCACCCGTGTACCAAGCTCAACGGCGTGTGAATATTCACACATCAGGGTAGGGGGGCCAGTTCCTTTCCCTGTGCCTGGTTTCCCAGGAAGATCTGGTACCCGAAAAATCAACTAGCTTGGGTGGAGCTGCAGGCAAACCCGGGATCCTCCGGTCAGTAGTCCAACGCTCTACCCGCTAGACCACCGCGACCCGCACACAAATATATATATATATATATATATATATATATACTATATATACATATATTTTCTTATATTTATAAATATAATGTTGTTTGTACGATTGTGTCGACAAAGAAAAATTCACGGAATTCCAAACAGCACCAAATAACAGCAGTTTTAACAAATCAATGTTTGTTTCTAAAAAGGAAAGTGCATTAATTTTCAATTACAATGCATTTAAATTAACCCTTAAAATTAATCGTTAGTCAAAATTTTCAGAACTCTAACGGCATCCTTAAAAAAAAGAGAAAATTATGACGCGATTACCGCTTGAAAAACCATCCACTACTTAAGGAATGAAAACAATGGAACCATATTAAAATTAATGTAGTTTACACTTTTATGGGTGAGTGCAAAATATTCGGAGAGGTAATCAATTTTAAAAGAGCAAAATGGTTTAGAGTAATTTTAGCATTAGTATTTCCATTGACTCTAGATGTACTTTTCATTGAAACGTTACATTTCAAAATGCTAAGCTTAATTTATTTGAATTTTATTAGCATATAGTATACGTCGTAACTATGTTCAAATTATTTTTATTTGGAATTTCAATCATTATAAATATACCATCATCAAGTCCTTCCATCTGTCATATTATTCATTTTCGAATACGTAAAGTCAATTTAAACACCATCAAATAAACACAGTGATATCAACGCTGCGATACAGAGCACAAATGAAATAAACTAGCGGCACACCTTTTATTATCAATTCTATCAAAACTATTCGAAATGTTCATTTTCTCTTAAATCCCATCATTTACTCATTTTAGGTGTTTTTTCCTTAATTTATTTAAAATAAGATAATGCTATATTGGAAAAAAGGAGACCGTAATGTCCACCTCATTTTGAAAATTAGATTTCCCTTTTATGGAAATTGCATGAATACAACAGAAAATAGCTAATCTAAGGTGAAACAGACTTAAAATTTCCCCAGGGGATCTCAGCATTGTAATGATTCAAACGCTCTCAAAGCAAAAGTTTTTCCTTTTATTTATCCAGCCAATGTTTTTTCCTGGTTAATGCTCCTTTATTATCAAATCAGATAGATCGTTGAATCGCACGAATAAACCATTTTATACAACCCGAGTTCCCTCGCAATGCTGTGCGTTAAAGTAAGTTCACATTTATGTCACACACCTTCGCATACATGTGTATCTGGAAGCAGGGCAGATCTTGATTGCAGCCAAGCCCTTCATCCTTACGCTTACATTCGGGCGTTCCGTCATTAAAAGGTTAAAGTATTTTTTGTAATTAATCAGTAAAAAATTCGAGATAGAATAACTACACTCCACGTCAGCGTCACTTCGTACGAGAGAAAGTTCTCGCATTTATTCTCCTTCGTGACTTGTCGGTAATAACACCGCCATATTTCCACCTCTGATATAACTAAAAGATGCGTCGTTTCCCTTCGGTTTATAGGCTATGAATAAGCGCGAAATATTTTTCCCAAAAGCCTGTTAAATTTTAATTTCCCAACGAAAAAATAATATCAGACTGCTGTAGATAAATTCCACTTACCTCTCTCTGAAATATCTTGGGTTGAAACAAATTAATACAAATCCTATCGGAGGAGGCAATTCGAAATTATTTCTTTCGCATTTTGCTGAAAGTAGACTAACAATACAGAGTTCCTGTAGGGTTTGCGGCTTTCCCACCCCTATCGTTATCCTTTTTATACTTTTATTTATTCACCTCTCATGATACAGTCATTTCATGAGCCATGGCCAAAAGCTACGCAAGATATAGTTCATAGAGATGAAATTAGCATGATAACCTTTGCTGTTTGTAATGACTATTCAGACAACTCACATTTATATTGTATACGAAACGCCTTCGGTCAAGTTGGGCGGTGGTGGCTGAGACAGTGGATTTAAACTTGAGCCGCATTAGAGAGTAAACTTTGAGGTGAAATAACAATGGAAAGATTATAATTCAATATTTCCCTTGGATTACGGGTTTACGATTGATTTTTCTGAATACTTATAGACTGGAGTAAGCGCCGATTTGCGAGATAGTCTCTAGGACCCCCAACTGTGGACATGGTTTGAGTTTTGATAAAGTGTTTCAACGTAACGAGAAAGGAAATATAAAATTGCAGTGCCTCAGATGAATTAGGCAATTTTTAATGATTTTATTCACAAACCAGTCTTTAATGTTGGCATTATTTTGTTCTCCGTTACCGTACATCTCGGGAGTGTTGAAGCTAACCGACTCAAATCTGATAAAATTCATGAGGGTTGATCACCAAAGAATGGGAAAGATATGACTGAATGATAAACAAATACGTGTCTCGTTAAATAATTCTTCAGAAAAAAATGAAAAATAAATTATTATTGGCAGATTATTTTCAACATAATCTCCATTTAGCTCGATATTTTTTTACAGATTTCTCCATTCTTTTTAAGCCGTCCGGAAAGTAGGAATGCGAAATCTTCTCAAAATAGGCAACGGTTTTCGCGATAACCTCCTCGTTCGACGCGAATCGTTTTCCACCAAGGCATTTTTTCAAGGTTGAAAATAAGAAAGTTTCAGTTGGCGCCAAATTTGGCAAAAATGGTGGATTTTGTATTAATTCAAACTTATAATTCCATAAACTTCGCAATTTATAAACTGAGCAGTTATGAAACAATGCATTACCTAGGTGGAAGAGGATTTTTCTTCTCTGCCAAATCGCGACCTTTTTTTTATTTCTTCCCTCAACTGGTGCAAAAGCAACGAATAAGACTCTCCAATAATCGTTTGCTCTTTTTGCAAGTTGGCCATCAACCTATCGACTGTTTTCAGCATCTTTGCCTTCTTCAGAGCCAGAGCCTTTCTAAAACCACTGCTGTTTCTTTGTCATAGTAGTGGTAGTTATTGTGGGAGTATACCGAGAGTAGAGGTAATTCGCGCCAGAAGGGGTAGGTGGGCAATTATGTAGAGTTAGGATATTTTAGGGAACGGAAGACTAGTGGAGAGAAACCCGGCGACGGTATTAGCCTCCTCTTAACAAAAGGCCCCATGGGGTCCACAATTTAACGTCCCATCCGAAGGACGGCGTACTCACTTAAAGTGCTATCCACATAGCAGCCCAAGCAGGGATAGTACTGAAAAATCCGTTCACAACTGGGATTTAAAACCGGCCTCTCGGGGTGGGAAACCAGTACATTAGTCACTGTACCATCCAGATTCCCTTGTTTCTTTGTCTTTGCAGTGTAGTAGTGTAACCATATAGGCGTAAAGTAGGGTTTCTCATTATCGCCACTGATCTTTTATCTGAGGAGGCAATTGCAAGTACAAAAGAAAGACAAAATTTGGTGAGCGAATACACAAAGAAAGGATAAGTCTCTTGTACTTTTCAGAAAACAGGGTTATACTTTCAGAAAAGACTGAATTCCCGAATATAAACTCAGTGTATATGGACAAGAGTATAAACAAATTCAGCCCCAAGCTAAACAAGAATAAAACCATGAAAATCAATCTTCAACTAAGACCTGGGAATGGCACAAGGTAGTATATTAAGATTTTTCTATTTAGATAGTAAGATAATTAGCGTGGATAAAGCGATCTAGTTATGGAAGCGTTTGGATGGTGAAGGCAGCTCTCAGTGCAAACAACCACGAGCGAAAAATATTACTCTCCTAAACATTAATGAACTTGTTCATTAAAGCTTATATATAGAACTTACTTTTCTACGGCTTTGAAATATTTGCGTTATCAGTAGCAGATAAATGAAGACTGAAAGAGGTGAGTATGTGGAACCACAAAATAATAAGGAAAACCATCTCTACAAACTAATACGAAGCCTTTTGCTAGTGGATCATGCCTTCCCTTTTCGATCAATTCAATTTTTACTATATCGACCGAAGGTCGAGACAACTTCTGGGTTTGCTCCAACTTCAAGCAATGGAGGCTGCTATAGAACGGTAAGAGTACCTCAATATTCTCTCATTCATTACAGAGTGCCTAAGACAGCACAATTCGATCTTTCAGACGCCAACACCACAAACTTCTAGTATATTTTGCCGATTTGTTTAATTTTATAACTTTCCTATATGTATTAACAATCACGGTGATTTCAGAGTGATCATTTATATCCCTTTATTTAAAAACCTAATTTAAACGGTTTAATTGATTAATTAAAATTGATAAAATACAGTTATCAACCCGAAGGTTGGTTTGGGAGTTGAGGACAGGCTCACCCAGTACTAAGCCCAACGGCGTGTAAAACATATCAGGTTACGGGGGCCAGTTCCTTTCCATGTGTCACCTCTGGTTTCCCAGGAAGATCTGGTACTCAAAAATTTGCATAGCGTGGGTGAAGCTGTGTGCTCACCATAAGATCAAACTAAAGTCAGCGCAGTGAAAGTACCTTCCAAACCATATGGATAAGATTCAACAGTTACCGAACTGATTTGAGGGAAGAAATTAATTTTTAAAAACAAAGGTATTTGGGTATTTAAATTTGGGTATTAAAAAAATTTATCGCATTTCACATCACAGGGTTTAACTTTAGGCTAAAGACCTCAATCTTGTATCTGAAGATATTTAACTTGAACCGCGCGTCATTAACATGTAATAATTTTTATTCCGTCAAAAAGTGGTCAGCCATTTTTTTTATACACCATGGAGAATTTAAAATTGGAGTCCAACGAAAACCTGGTTCGAACACACCCTCTCTCTCTCATTTGATTGAGACCACTATATATTCTCGACAGTGATGGACATAAGACCTCTAGAAATCAAGAAATACGTTTAAAAAACAGCATTTTCCCCCTGAATCAGGAAATTTTTATTTGCAATAGAATATGAGAAAAGTACCCATATAAAAAGGCACGACCCAAGCCCAAATCAAAATTATATATTTTATAAAAATCAGGTGGAAGAAAAATATTGCGATCAAAATAAAGGCGGAAATTCCACGTCACGCGGAAACAGGCATTTCATTATTTTTAGCTTGCCTTAGGTGATGTTTTTTTCAATATTGAAATATTTTCATTTCCTCACGAGGCGCCCAAGCTACGGGCAATCTTTTAAGGAAGGTACCAATCGCGTTTTGCGCAATCCGTCCTGCTCCCCTTCGGCGGCCCGTTGTGATTTCTCAGAGGATAGCGAGCGAGACGGGGAAAGACAGAAAAGAGAGGAAGGGTCGGAGGTGATCGGATGGAGGAAGCAAGGGGTAGGACGGCAGACTAATGAGAAAGGTGTGCTTGGGGAGGGAGGAGGAGGGCGAGGAAAAGAAAGAACGCTGTGATTGCTTTGCGAGCGGGGAGGACTAGCGAGCGGGGAAAGATTGACGGATGAACGCGCGAGAAGCAGCGAGACATCTGTTACGAACTGTAACAAGATGAATATGTATGGCGGAATGTTTTGAGGTGGGTACGCAGTAGAACGGAACGGGAGATCGGAACGGAGGTGGCCGTAATTATGGGAAACCATTCCAACTCTCCTCCTACCGAAACAGAGGGGGGTACGACTGAAGGGACGGTCCAGGGGCTAAGGGTAACTAGGACCGGGAGAGGATGGGAGATGTGGGAGGGCGGAATGGCGGGTAGTAGCCGGAGGGAACGGATAGAAGAGGCTAGGAGCATCCCTGGGAGTATCCTCGCCGGAATCCCCCTCCGCCTGATGGTTCAATCTAATAATTTAAGGCCTGGAAGGAATGCGATTGGATGGATCGGGATGAAAGTTCGGGACGATCGGGAGGGATACGAAGGGAGGGGAGCAGAGAGACAGGAAGAGTGGAGGTCGGAGAGGTGGCTATGGGGGGGGTGGGAGGCTAGGACCCTCTGACGTAGGGGGGTTCCATCAGGAGTAGGGGGGCATCGGGGTCGGGTATGGGATGGCGGGAAGGGAGAGGGACTGACGGGGGGGAGGGGGCGAACGGGAAAGGGAGGCCTTGCCCGTACCTTTTTGTCGGGAGCCAAAAATCGGATTGAGAAAATCAGTGCAGGACACAAAGGAGTGTGAAGCGCGACGGAGTTTGGGGGAGGGGGAAGGCTGCCAGTTGAGAAGGAGGGTACGTGCGCGCGAGGGAAAGAGGGAGGAAGGGAGAGAGAGGGCTGAAAGGAGAGAGGGAGGAAGAAAAGAAGAGAGTCGGGACGGTCATGGAGAGGAGTGAAAAGCAAGAGACGAAGTTGGAGAGCGGTGAAGATCGGCGCGGCCTGACGTGTTGGATGCGGCAGGATCAGCGAAAGGGTCTACGTAGACCGCCCGAGGGCACACACTGCACTTTTTCAAGAGGAATGCTACACCCTCAGCATTGTCAAACGAGCAAACAATTGTCCAATGGGGTGGCGTGACTTTAGGCGCTCATCAGGCGTTTGCGCATTATGATATGATACCAAAATGGTAGTTTTTCGATAGCTGTGCGGTCCTAAAAATAATTCTCACAAAGAAATGAGTGGAAAAAAATCCAGTATCTTGAACTTCGGTCGCTTTAGGTTTTAAAATTTTTCTTCTCGTCTTCTTTTATAAGACGTGTCAACAAACGAGGGAGTACTAAGCATGGTGGGGGAAGAGAGGGGATGACCGGAATGATTGCAAAGAAGGTAGGAAAGGGAGCGTTTTGATTTGGAATGGGATTCTGACGACTGTAATAGAGCAGAGAATGTTAGGCAAGCGATGACGGGGTTGGAATAGGTTATGCATGGTTGAACGGAATGGAGGAAGCTTCTCATATTCTGGAATTCACTTTATGTAACATTTCAAACTAGGTGTTTAAAACAACGGATCTTCCTTTGTCTTCAATGCTCGGCTATTAGCATGGGCTCAATGTTTTCAATTCAAATCAGTGGGTGGCAGTATCGGAGTGGTGTAGCATGAACCAACGCCCAATTAAATTTCGACGGAAATTAGGCAATAATCCGATATTAGGTTTTACCTGGATAATGAAGGTGGTCATTTTCAGTGTTATCCGATAACGTTCGCATCGAAGGGCTGTGAAACTGTTTTAATACTATCGACAGAGTGACACCAATTACGGAAAGACTTTCGATAAGATAATTTGATGCACTCATTTAGTGTTATGGATGCAATTCAAAATCATATCAAATACTACATATATTGGATTAAGTACCATTATGAAATCCAGCAAAATTTTGGTTCCCGAATCTTCCGTTGTCCTTATGTTAGTCATGAAAATTAGATCTGAATGACAGAAAAATGCGTTCCTGTACATAAATCCTTGATTTTCTCGTATAAAAAGTACATTCCATTATTTAAAACAGTGTATTGCAGTGTATGCATATAATTATCATTAGTAAAGAGATTTAGATGGATTGCAACACAAATGGAAGATTATTCCTAAATTTGAAATATTTAATAGAGTGAATGTATAGAATGGTTTGGGGTGTCTCTTTGTGAAAGCGATTCATATCGGAAAAGAAAATACTTTGTTCTTCCACATACATTTTATAATTCACTAGTACATAATAGAATGTATGTGGAAGTATTAAGCATTAATGCATAATTAAATGTATATGGAATTATTAAGCACTAGTGCATAATAAAATGTATGTGGAAGAACAGAGTATTATTTTTCCGAGAGTGAATGTAATTTATTTTACTTTTTGAAATTTCATTTTGAATGTCAATACAAATTTCCATGCGCATAGTCGCCTGAATCTATGTACATAGACCCAATACTCTTCTTCATACATTAATATGACACACTGTGATAAAAAGCGTTGTAAAATAAATGGGCTTATCGAGATATTAATTTTAACACTATGAGTTGATGGTGTACATGAATTATTATAAATCAAAAACAAATTCGAACATTAGGACAGAATATCGGTAGTTTTTTCATTGAAAAATGGAAAAAACTTCATTCGAGAAGCATTTTATGCGACTGATTTAATTGTTTAATGAAGTTTTGCAAATTCTAAAAACCATTCAGACCATCCTAACTTAACTCTTTTTAATTTACCTTTTAATTTGTGCCAACCCGGGGTAAAGTTAAACTTAACAGATTCTACTTCTCTGGAAAATATTTTAAGGTGTAATATTATTTTAAAAATTAATTTGAAGAATAGGTAACAGAAATATAAATTACTAAGTTCAGTGATATACTCCTTCTAATGGACTACAACCTTGATTTGGTGGAAGAGCTTGTGTGTTCTAATGACCCCTAGAACTCTAAGCTCTAATTTAAGTAACGTAGCCCATATACATCTAGTTAGCAGGACCTACATTATTTAAACCATTTTACAATATGCATAAACTATATGCAGACTGAAAGTTAAGAAAGAACTAATATTTGATGCTGCATGCGTGGCCTGTATTCATCTCTTGCCACACCCCCTAGGGGTGGCTTGAGGGCGCCGGATAAATAGCTTAGCAAAAAATGAACTAACGCACTTCTAAGGTTATTTATTAAAGAAATTTACCGTCACCATCGGGATTTTGCAGTGGCAGTTCACTAAAAAATTATGCACTTTCAAAGTTAACTTATAACTTAATAATTTGACATTCATGGAATTTGGCAGCAGCTGCTTACAATGTACAAAGCATCTACTCAGAGATCGCCATAAATCATAATATACTTTTGTAAAAGATTTGAAACATCTTCGTCCTTTATGTGTGTTCCTATCCCCTTTTCTTTTATTTATTTCCATGTGAATATATATATATATATATATGTATCATAATGAGGAAGTACTGGAGATGGTGGGTGAGGAGAGGGGTTTGAGAGAAATCCTATGGAGGCAGCAAAAATAGATGAAAGGCGTATTGAGCGGCAGTGGGATGTTGAAGAAGGTAATGGAGGGGAGAATGTTAGGTAAACGAGGAAAGGGCAGGAACAGGATAGGGATGTTTGACGGAATGAAGGGAGGAAGTAAGTGCACAGAGATGAAGAGAGACCTGATGTAGAGTCGGTTGCTGGATTGGGTTTTGTTTAGAGTTACAAAATATTTATTTATTTGAAAGTTGTGTCCATCCAAAAGCCTACCTTACCCGGTAGATTATCTAATAATAATAATATGTATCATGTGTGTGTATATATTACATATATACATTTTATGTCTCTGTGCGTGTGTGTGTATATATATACTCACACAGATACATCATATCTGGCGAACCCACACATTTTTCATGCCGAGCTCTCTCCCCCTCGATCACATCGCCCTTTAACAACACAAGTGCGTTCGAATTACGGAAGTCACACCACTATACAAGGTATTTTACCCAGGAAGGTCATTCATGACATCCACATGGAAAAAATCTACTAAAAAAATAAAAGAAAAGAAAAACTTGCCCCAAAGTGCCAATTTTTCTTGGCCCCCCGGTTTAATCTGCCGCTATAACTTGAATATTGCAAGAGACGCTATTACATCATCTAAATTCGTGACCACAAGTGATTCATGCAAAGTAATAATGAAGTGGAAGAAAATTTTTCAAAGCAACGCTTTCAACCTTTCCCACGTTGCATCTCTTACATCCGTGTTCACCTCACTTCCTCCTCCAAAAATAACATACGTACCACAGAATTTCGTGGGTGGGCCCGCGGGTACAGAGTTTCCATTTGGCTAAGATGGAATGCGAAGGAAAGTGTTCTACTTAGCGACTCGTCGAAAAGTTCCCGTCTCCCCGACTCACGAATGCATGTGGGAAAATGATCTGGCTTATGTGGATGACCTCTAACGACCTAATTCGGCGGGAAAAGTATTTCTCACCAGCTGCCGCATCACTGCCCCCCCCCCAACCACGCTCCTCCATGGGCTAAGGGTAACGTGATGTATTACCCACTTTAACATGATAAACGATCTCTTTAATTGATTCTACTGGGCGACTGGAACGCAAATGACGATGGCACTACTTTTTCCTCTTTGCTAATTTCCCCCGGTTCATAGAGACGCCATTTTTTGCCCATTTCTCGTTTAATTAGGAAAGGCAAGGTGTAAATTAAATTAGTTTTGACAGCGGATTAGTGAATTTTTTCGTGACCGTCAAATGATCATGGAATACATTTTCCCAGGGTGTCTCACGGTTTCTTAAAATTTAAAGTTCCTCCAGTATGAATGATGAATCTTCTTCTAATTGTTGATTATGTCTGGAATGGAAGGCGTATTCAAATAATGGCTTAATTTATTGTAAAATCAAAAATGAGCTGAAATATTACCTTGAAAAACCATAAATGGATTAATAACATTGTCTAGCACAATGCTCGTGAATTATATTTGCTTAGAATATGGACCAAAGGATCACCCAGATAAATAATCTAATCAGGTGCGTTAAGAATATGGTATAGAATATTTGATCAAATTACTAATAGTGCAGGAATGATTCAATGTAAACGTTTATATTTCTACTTGAAAGTAGCTGACATTGGCCAGTGGTATTGAAGAATTCGGAAATCCGACAAAATACATTGTCTGTTATTCACTTTTGAATAAATTGCTCGACCATTTCTTTGTTCTCTACTTATTCAGAGTTTCAGTTACATATGCTTATAACTCTGTAAGTTGTATTTCGCGTATTATGCTCTATTATCCTATTATTAAGCTACGGGCTTTTTAGCAACCAAATAAATATATTGGTAGCAACGAGGGGATGCTCCCGACCTTACTTAGCTAAAAAAATCCGGTCTTAATGAAAACATGTGCACGTCACCATCATGCTAATACTTGCCGTGCTGCAGTTATGTGATGGCAGTGGTACTTCGGATTCTGAATCAACATATAATGTGATAAGTTTAAGTATTTTACAGCATAATATATTCAAACATGTATTGTTTATAAGTTTCATAAAAAATTTTGCCTGACATTTTTATTAAACCAGTAATGCTGTAATAATAGTGTAAGATGAAAATTTCTCGGCCTGACAATGAAAGACTGCGATTTTCAGTTTAAAAATTATCTTATTTTTCTACATTTTCAATCCCCCCTTGACTTCGACACACTTGATTCAGCGTTTCTTCAACATCAGTGTTCCTTTCCGGAAGTGAGAGTCTGGAAGGCTGTGAAAATATTCATCTACGATCCTCTCAACTTCTTCGTTGGACGCGAAGCGCTCCCCAGAAAAAAAATGTCTTCAAGTTTGGGAACAGATGGAAGTTTGAGGGTGCTAAATCAGGAGAACAGATGGGATAGCCGAGCAAATCGTACTCCAAATCCCGTAGTTTTTCCATTGCCAACGCACCTTTGTGAGCAGGTGCGTTCTTCTGGTGAAAGATGATTTTTTTTCTTCTTCAACTCTAGCCTCTTCTCACGAATTTTGAAATCCAGCTGGTCAAGAAGATTGAAGTGACAATAGCCTGTGATTTCTCTGCTTGCTTCAAGGTAATCAATTAACAGGATCCCTTTCGCATCGCAAAGCACACTGGCCACACTGCCTTTCCGGCAGAAAGACCGACTTCGCTTTCTTTGGCGCTGAACCACCAGCTTCCACCCACTGCTTCGACTGCTTTTTTGTTTCTGGCGTGTAGTGGTGGACCCATTTCTCATTCATGGTGACAAATCGCCACACAAAATCGGTCAGCTCCGTTTTGAATCGCTCCAAACATTGCTGCGAAAATCGTTTACACATCTGCTTTCGATTGCCATTTAGCAAATGCGGCACCCAACTAGCGCAGAGCTTCCGCATCCCTAATTCTTTGTGCGAGCTGTTTCGCACCCTTTCTTCCGGCATCCCCACGGCCTAAGCTATCTCACTTGTCTTCACTCATCTATAGTCCAAAACCGTGCTCGTGCTATCGTGCACTTTTTCGATGGTTTTTGGTGTGGTTTCGGATTTTGGCCGTCCTTCACGTGGGTCATCTTCGAGAGAAGTGCGACCACGCTTAAATTCCACTAATAACACTTTTCAACTGTTGACACTGAGGGAGCAAAACCCTCGTACACTTTTGCCAACTTTGGATGAACTTCCTTATGGGGTTAATCATCCAAAAATGAAGAATGTTATGACCGCACGAAATTCAATTTTTCTATTTTAACGAAAAACACGAAAGACGTCTCCTGCAACAACGCGTGTAAGCAAACTACTTGAGAGAACAACATATTGCAACATGTCGTACGAGCTAACGGCATGTTTAGCCCTTCAGAAATTATTAATTTTCATTGATTGGAACTCAATTTCTGTGTCAGGCCGAGAAATGTTCACTTCACCCTCGTAGAAAACACTTAAGAGCATGTTTTTCGACAAATCAACCATTTGCCTGATGATCCGTACAATGGCCAACTATGAAGCAACTATATTGGCTATCAGAGGGGGCTTGAAATTAAAATGGGGTTATCATTCCAGGAAGAGATAATGGTTCAAAAAGTCACCTGGTATTACTGAACTCAACACAAAATGAAATTATGACGCCCGTAGCTTGTAGGTGGGCCGAGGTGAAATAATAGCGTCGCTATTGTCCGAATGATCACATTCAATCTGAGTTGTGTGGAGGCTGAGAACCGACGTACCAACTGACGAATACAGTCAATATCCACGTCATCAATTTGAATAATGGCATATCTACTGGTCTCCTGACGACGAATAACAAAACTCGCAGCGGAACTGTCGTTTGTAGTTCCATTCACGATATCGCGAATTACAGCTACCGAAGGTTATTAACATTTATATGTATTTCCGAGGGAATTGGTAGAATCCTTTGCTTGGCGGAAAACAACTTATGTATATTACGTAGTAGTTCACGAGATCAAGTCTATCTGAAATGGATGTAATATGAAAAAGTGGAAATAGTCTATAACTAATGCTAAATTTACATTAAAGCCAAGTTTAAAGCCATGTATACAATCGCTGTATGAAAAAATATTTTTTTCCCTAATTCTTAATACAACACTAGACAAATTAAAATCAGTTTATTTTATCAAGTCTTAAAGAAATCTTGATGTCTACAGTCAAAAAATGGATTATAATTCCAGTTTACATTTTTTAAAATTGATCTATGAAATAACTATGAAGGTTAATATAATAATATTTTTTCGCTGTTGTTTTTTCTCTAAGTTATACACCCTTTCTCATAAAAATATTCATTTTTTTCGAGTACTTTCCTAAAATCTCTATTCTTTCCATCATGCAACCATGGCTAAGGATTTAACTTGTTTAAATATTCCCCTAATCCAAAATATGCCTTAAAAGAGTCACTCAAGACCAACTCTCTCATTACTACTTAAGCCTCATTTTCGCCTGTTTGTCAAACTAACTATCAAAAACCAACATTCTGGCCGGTCACTGCGACATTTCCATCCGTATAAATAATTCTCCGCGGTAGTACTTTTCTCTAATCGTGCTGGTTTTTCAGAACCTCCTCCATCAAGAACTCTTGAAATAACGGCATGCCCTGTGTACTAAACTTATCTTTCGCATGCTGCAGATTTGTTTCAGAAAATACGTTTCGGCCTCCTCCGCTCTTTTGGGACGGAACGGACAGGAGTGAAACCAGCTCACTGAACCTCTTCTCCTCGGGCAGAGGAGGGCAAGGGCGGGAGGAGGGAAATGGAGGTATACACAGAGACCTCATAAATCCTCGAACCCCACGCTCCTATTCCAACTGGATAACCCGTACTCCCTTTTATGGTGGCAGCTATTCTTTTCGAGCGCGTGAATTATGGTCCCGTGCGTCTCTTTCAGGGCAGCTAATTGGGTTCTTCTAAAGGCAAGCGGGGATAGAGGGAGACACGGTCGTTGTTGTCCCCGCGACAGACTCTTTTGCGTATTCATCGCAGAACCACCACTGGCGACGACGAATAATTCCCGACCTCGCCGTCCCTGACACAAAAGCCCGAAGCCTCGAATGTCTGAGCCCTAGCGCGCTCATGACGGCGCTGGATTACGCGGAACCCCACGTGGCGAATGGTAGTACTTTTTGTAAACCCCGAGGAGTCGAATTGAGTTTTCGACCCGCACATTAACGAACGGAGCATCAAATCATCTGAAATCTTACGTTCGGGACCCCATCTCGTTGTTCATTAAGGTTCAGTCAATTTCAGTTGACTACAAAACAGTCGTAGGTGACAGTCTACATCAGTTGCTTTCATTTAAGAATTTTAAATGAGTGCGCACTAAGATATGTTGTACTAAATCAGAAAATGGACTTCGGTTCCACTTGTTGAAACTTTGCGGCAGTGACAAGGACAAAGAAATAAAATCAATTGAATCAGTCAAGCTCAACTGTAATAGAGTCTACTGCAAGATAACCAATGATTCAATCACCAATTAAGAGCACAATAGAATCATAGATGAGAAAATTTGTAAAATGTTACCCCCAGATTTCTCTTCAGTAATAATGTCAAATTTCAATATTCAGTGAACCTCTGTGATGGCGTATTTGTTTTCTTACCCATACACTGAAGATACGCTCTAATTTACCATTATTCAACGTTCTAAAAGAGTTAAATGTGTTTTAATGGTGTCCCAGTGATTGGAATCATATCGCTTTTTAAAGCGGGTCGCGGTACTCGGGTCGGTAACGTGAGGACTTACAAACCGTAAGGCCGTGGCTTGAATCCCACTCTTTCGGCATGGATGATGCGGTTGTCTGGTCATCAGTCAGTCAGGCTAGACGGTGTGTCATATGACCTTGCAGTCGATTTAACTAGGGCTGAAATCTATTTATACTCCCTACGTAAACGCAATCTAGCAAAGTTGAAAACAAAATTACGTGATAGCATAGCGAGGCGAAATGAAAATTCAATTACGTGACAACGCAGCACAGATGCAAAACAGTTCCTCCACTCGAAAACTCGAACCTGCGACCTATTAGAGTCACGCCGTTGGAGCCTCAACGGTCGATCAAAATAAGAGTCATAAAACTTCCACTGACAGCTAATTAAGTGAGTTAAAGTGATCGAAGTTTGAACCCGGTTCTCCCAACTTCAGTCAAAAGACACCGTAAAGAAAGCATTAATCATTAGAAAGCCGTCAACTGAGGCATTAATTTTGTCTATGGACGCTGATTATTAAAATGTTATGTTTTCCGTCCTCATCCTGTTTTGTCACGAATTCTAATGTTTCCACCGTGCACGATCCACAAATTCCGCAAGCAACGTGCCCCCTTAAGGTAAGCAGCAGAGAGTATGGGTGCGTCCTAAAATTTCTTGCTGATCATTAAAATGTTATGTTTTCCATCCTCGCCCTGTTTTTCATGAATTTTAATGTTTCAAAATGTTCCGCCATTAAAGTCAAACCGCAGAGCCTTGGGGTGCGTCCAAAAATTAAACATTTTTAACGTGCAAATTCTCTTTCAGCTTTATAAAATATAATAAATTTGAAGGATAGTACATAAATCCTCTCTCGACAGCAAATCACTAACTAATTTAAATGACTCTATGGGTCCAGCGACCAGGTAGGATTCCGTGGCAAAACTTCTTTTCTCCCAGGACCAAAACTGCGAGTTCTTCTGATTACCCGAGTCCTAACTGTCTCGATTCCCCAACTACGATAACGTTGGTAATTATAAGTTGGAACTCTTGTTATTTGCACCGGGTGCTACCCTCGTTTTCCCTGAGAGGGGCAAACGTCCAGGAGGCCTTAAACGAGAGACGGCTGAAATCGCCCTATTTCCAGCCACGCCAATTTTGCCCGTTATATTACTTTCATGAGCTCAACGCTTCGTGTCACGTCGAACTTCGTCCGACAAATTAACATGGAGATTTGATCGAAGGGAACATTATGTTCTCATTTTAATTATTTAACAGCAACAGAGCCGGTATCCTGCCTGTATGCGTGGCATTGTGTTAAATCATTCTGATTATTAATAAAAGATTTGATCTTTACGGGGTTTTATATTAAAAGCAACGACAGTTAATTGAATGAGAGCCTTTAGCTATGACTTATTTAAGGTTTCAACTGAATTTCAATTTTTGATACTTTTCAGTAATAGTAGTACAAGATTTTTCTCGAGCAATATAATTAAGCGAGAGAAAAATCACTCCGGAGAGTGGTAGATAATATAGAAAACAGTTCCAAAAGGCAAATTATTCACACCACGCACAATAAATTGTTCAGGCCTAGAAAAAATTGTGGGTTGCATTATGTGTAAACACAAATCAGCAAATAAACCAAAGCAAAAAATCCGCAACAAGTCATCAAAACTTGAACTGAGGCAATCAGGGTGAATTTTGAAACTAAAAGTTGTGCCGTATTCAGAAGGTAAGGAGGAGCTCCATGTTAAGATGTGACGCTGTCGTCATAAGCACTGGAGTCATCACCACATCTCGATACAGATATACTAGAAGTTGGTGTTACCGGCGATTTCAAATTAAAGGAAATTATTCATCCTAATCTGTGGCCTGGTAATTGACTGAATAGCTCTGAGTTTTGCCGAAATAATCAACCTTTACGGTTTTATATTAGAGATATCGGGAATAGAAGGAATATCCTAATTTAACTGTACCCCAAGTCCAGTTATGTTCTTCCGTTTTGACTCGAGCTTTCAAGCTTGTCCGCGTATTTTTTTCGCTCTCCGTGTTCCATTCATGGTTTTTATATTTTACATCCTTCTACCTATTCTAAACATTATTATTACGAGGGTCATCCGGAAAGTAGTATCCGCTCGTGAAATAAAGACACAAAAGTAAACATTAACAAACATAAAAAATTTTATTTGAAAGAGGATACTTTAAACTACTTCTCAACATAATCTCCAAGCAAATTAAGGCATTTGTCATAACGTGTGACAAGTTTCTGTATTCCTGCTGCATAGTCCTTCGCCGCCAGCTCATTGAGATACAGGGTCACTCCTTCTTTAAGTTCTTCATCGCTGTCAAATCTTTTTCCTGCCAAAAAGTCTTTAAGCTTTGTAAAGAGATGAAAATCTGAAGGGGCCAAGTCCGGGCTATACGGTGGATGGTCGAAAGTTTCCCATTTGAATTGCTGCAAAAGTTTTTGTGTTATCCCAGCTGCATGAGGCCTGGCATTGTCATGAACTGTAAGCATGCGAGGGACCCATCTTGCACAAATTTTTGCATAATGCAGATGGTGTTTAACAATTTCATGAACAATTGTTCGAGAAACATTGGGAAAATGCTCACAGATGTCATCAATTGTGACGCGCCGATCGTTCCTCACGAATTCGTCAACTGAGCTCACCAGTTGGTCTGTAATGACAGACGGTCTCCCCGAACGCTCATCGTCGTGTGTGTTCCCCCTCCCCATGTTGAAGTTGCGACACCACCGCCGAACAGACGACTCGTCCATTACATTGTCTCCATACACCTCCTTTAATTGGCGATGAATATCACATGGGCGAACGTTTCTTGCATTGAGGAATTTAATCACTGCCCTCACTTCACAACTGGCGGCGTTCTCAATTTTTTTAAACATTGTAAACAATCACAGAAACAACACAGGCAATGCTAGCGTCACGCAACTTGGCTCAGAGAAGGCAGACAAGCCACTGAAGCTATCTGACCTCGTCCAGCGGCTACTCGCGTCGTCAGCACTTCATGCGGCACGAACGGGTACTACTTTCCGGATGACCCTCGTAGTTTACTTTCATTAGAAACACTAATATTTGATCTAAAGAGCGCACTTGAAAAAATTCAGAATAAATATTTCAATATCAACAAATGAAACACAATTTCCATTAAATCCATCAATTGATATCATACCTGTATTGAAATAAGATTACACCAACCAAATTGAACTTTGCAATATTCGAAACATGCTGTCCTCCACTGAGTATGATCCTACGTTTAAAAATGTTTCGGGTGACAGAACGCAGCCTTTGCGTAGGAAAACATTCCATTAGTTTAATTGAACGTGAAGCCTATAATCCGGATGAGAAAGATACCAAGGGAGGTCTTTATTAATAAAAACCATGACATTTATATCAATAATTTGTAAAGACGTGAAGGAAAGTTTATACGAGACTACTAGTGAAGCTTGCAATGTGATGGGTGTTGGTTAATAGTATCGAAATTTAGTCCCCGAGGAAAGAGGATGAGTGTGAATTAGAAGCTTTTCAGATGTGAGCATGGAGAAGATAAGCCGCATAGAAAAGAAGACGAGCAGAGAAGTTGGTAAGGAAAGGGAGGAAGTTGGGTAAACAGTCGAAGACGGTGGAAAAGGTGGATGGAGGATATGTCAGAGGATTCGGTATGTTGAAGACCGCAACAGTAAAATTTTAGGCAAGTAGGGAAGAGTAACGAAGACAATTGGTATTTTGAACTGCTCCCATGTAGTTACAAAGAAGAGTTGTGGAGGGAAAAAAATGCATCTACACCTCATCCTAAAAGAAGACGTAGTACATGTGACAAGTGATGTTAGCGCACTAGCAATTGGTGATTATTATCATTAAGTATTATTTTTTCAGGGAGTCCGAATTTTTTTCGAATTTTAAGAATTATAACAAATAACTAGATGTTTTGTACTACTGTTTCTATGAATCTGGTGAAGGAAAAATGGTTCCTTAGATCGACCCATTTGTCAGTTTATTTTCTCCAACTCTTCATTGCCCTTTCGCCTAACAACACTATGCTAGACTAGAATTATTCCCTCTGGATCCGCTTTGATGGCATACAATTTCTATTTGCCTGGTAGTTGTTTGTATATAATCTTCAATGGATTTACTTGCGCATCATACAATATCTTTATTTGATAATTCATGTCGGGATCTGATGGCTAATTTGCATGTAATCTTATAATTAGACCTTTTCTGTTCATTCATGACGATTTTTCATGAAACGGACAACACTTCCCTGTATCTCATTTTAGCTCTCCAATCAGATCCCACTGAGCGGAATTGCAAGCGGTCGACGCAAGGCCATAGATAATATCCATGGCCTTAGGGGAACGAGTAGTATAGGTAAAGTCTCACCAAAGCCCAAAAACACCTCTATTTATTCGAATATCTCTCCGCTGTTCGTTTGATGAGACGATTTTTCATTGATGCAGCTTTCACAGATATATTATTCTGCACCAGTTTATTTCGCGCACGTATACCAGGTTGGCTGTAAAACTAGTGGAGTGCTCTATGTTTCGAAGATAAGGGCGTTATTAAGTGGAATTCAAATTCTTTTGCTTAAGATGAAATCGTGCAATTTACCGCGAATAAACTTTCCATTATTTGAGAAACTTGAATATATTTATTTTTAGCGAATAACACAGCATTGGGTCTTCTCAATTCCAATTTCCCTCCTCCCCCCCCCGTCTTTCTTCTATGTTATCTTGCTCAGCACATCCATCCCTTACCTCACATCAACATCCAAGATCAACATTCTGAACCACCTTCGCCTCAATGGATCTGTTTACGCACTCCATCAATCTCTGCTATAGAATAAACACCATTAGGATTTCGTGAATTGACATTTCTAACCACTGAACTCCTTTTGTCTTCACCTTATCCTTTTTTTACTTCCCAATCGATAACCAAAAAGCATTAAAAAGTAATTTATTCATTTTATGAAAAGAAAATTTCGCTTCGCTTGAATTTATTTTATTACTAATCAACACATAAATTTCAAATGCTGCCACAGCCCATGCGACAGGAACAAGCGGACAGCAGTTCTAGAGATAATAAATTTATCGTGGGCTGTATGAAGCCCACGAATTTTCTTCTGCGTTTCAACGGTATACCAGACAGCAATAAAATTCACATAGAGAGTGGAGGATTTTTTTTTAAGGAAAAATGAGCTCCAAAGCTGATGGTGTTTGGGAAAGAGGATTAAATAATCGTAAATCTCGTCCTTTATTCCAGCGTGGAGTGTAGGGGATATCAGGCCTCCTCGTAGGTATTACTCCCTTGTCAAAATTGCTGTAATACCTTACTAACCGCCGTTCGCTCTACAGTTAATTTTCGGGCCGGATTTCACGCCCCTGTACCCCACCTCCCACGCTCCGTCGTAACCGAGCGAAGATAACTTTTGGCAACTAATCTTTCGCCAGCGATTGTGATAAGTATTCTACTGGCTGTATAACATGTGCGCAGTCATCTTGCCGCTAATTCAGAATGGGGAAAGATGATGTTTGTTGAGTGCGTTTCCAAAGAAAAATTACCAATATTTACCGACTACTTGACGCTCCGAATATCTTAATGAATATTTTTTACATATTCTATGAAATTGCGGATCATGCCACAACAGTTGCTTTAGCGGAGTCCCCCACTGTGCTGCACCCAAATGCACGATAACTCACCGGATAAAAAATATTCAAGTGGAAAAATCAAACCCAGATCTAAGCGAATTATTTTTTTATTTGATATATCTCATATTAGAATGTTTTTTTACGAATATAACACTATTTATACGCGCATTTTCACACTATTTGGTACAAGTGGAAGATTTATATTACTTTTCTTTGCATTGATTTAATCAAATTACTGCATAAAGAATCTGAAATATGATATTTAACGCTTAACATTACATCTATCTTAATCATATTCGCAGACCGTATTCAATTATCAATATATCTCCATTCTTTAACGAGTGTAAAACGTTGAAAAAGCAAAATAAATGGAAAGTTTTTTTGCGAGCGGATAATTATGAAGATAGGAAAATAATTCACATTTGGGTAAACGCTATGCAGAATCCTGCTTTGTGGCAAATGAGGTTAACTGCTCCTCCACCCTTCGGTTTCCCAGACCTGTCTGTCCCATCCGGGTGCATATGAACCTCACCATTTTTCCAGGGATATCACCTAAATTAAAGCGGTCCTCTAGTAAGGACCTTGCTGTAAAAATGCCCAATACACCATACTTGTGCTCCTAAATAATTAGTGGGAAGTAATTCGTTTTTAGCCATTATAAATACTTTACTTGTGTTGTAATATTAATATCTCACTCCACTTCGTAGGTATTCTATTTAATGCTAGATTTTGGACGGTCCCTAACGATCATTTACCTCTAACTTAAACTAACAAAGACTTAAGTGTTGTAAATAATCCTGAGTTAATGGGCCCGAACCACGCTGTCCATATAAAATATATTCCGTCTAAAATTTATTTTCGGTCTTCTAGGGAAAAATTTTTTTATATATGAGTCCATTTTTAAAATCACGGTACCATTTTCTAACCTTTCCTTCACTCATAACTGTAGGTCCGTAAACTAGGCATAACTCCCGATGAATTTCAGCAGCTGACAATCCTTTTGCATATAAGAATCGTATGATAGAACTCACTTCACAGCGGGCGGGATCAACGATTGTCGCGAATATTGTTGTTTGCATTCATGGACAAGCAAACGACTTCTGAAACAAAACAAATGCTGCTATAGCTTCTCAATGAATCAGTAGATGGCGCTGCAAGAGTAAAACTGTGAACATTTACTTTATGAATATGCCTCGTATAATCTAAGGATAATAATTAAGAGCGTTTCCAAAGACTATTTATAATACTTCCCAGGAAGACTAAGTTAACCATTGAAGAAGGAAGAAACAATTAAAATGTAATTTCGATTGTCCAAATGAACGTCTTATTCAATTGCCTTTAGTATCATCTTACCGAAATTGTAAATTACTGCCAACAAAAAGAGCTACAAAATGAAATTACTGATTTTATAAAAGTAAAACTTTCATAAAAGGACATTTCAATTATTTAAGTTGGGCAATAAAGCCAAATTATTGGTAAGCATATTTCAGTTACCACTCACAGCGAATTCCTACTTTTAAAGAGTCGTTGCAAGCATAGCAGAAATTCGGGAAAAATTTGTGATTGTACTAATTTTGAACAAACATTTTCATTGTGCTGCATATTTACATTTTCAAATGATATTTACTCTTCTTCAGTTTATGAAATAGAGGATTATGATTGATTTCTCCAACAGTTCAAAAAATGTAATGAAATATTTGTCCAATGGCTACCTACCTATGCCTAATTCACGTAATTAACGGGCTAAAACATGAAAAATACAAACATTTTTCAGTGATTTTCCACAATTACCTCTACCAAAAAAGAGAAAATTTTCTCCATTTAGGAGATGCCTGATTCTGTACATGTTTTTAAAAGAAGACACTGGTAAAACAATTTATAGCCAGAAAATACAGATTTTCAATAACATTTCTATTGGATAAAATTAATTGAACCCCATAAAAACAGATTAGTTCATAGCAAAAGGCTAACTCTCTCACCTCACATAATGATGAAAACAATTCTATTCATTTTATTTATCTACTCTAAAAACTAATTATAAAATACTTAATGAATAAATAGTGAAATAATTAATTAAGTAATAAAATTATTTCTGATGAAAATAGTCCTCGGTTGCCGACCGAAAAATACCAAACATAAACCCCTACGAAATATTTGTCAAAAAGGGAATAATAAATGAATTCAAAATGCTACCAATATCCATTGGCAATTGTATCCAAAAAATTTGGAAAATCCTCCCGATATTTTTATTCCCACTTGACGGATAGAACTAAATCCAAAATATCCCAATCGGGTATGCTGAAGTGGGGTAATATCTCCAGGTAGACGCCGCGAAAATTATGGACCGGCAGGATAAACGAATGACCACAGTAAAAACCATTGCCGTTCCTCAGATTTGCCTGTCCTCCCTATTCGCTTCATAGCATTTATCAATTTGTTATTTAAAAAAAAACTTGAACCTAATGCATTTAGTTGGAAAAGCAATGGAAAGATATCTTCTAAACGCAATCGAGTACCTCACCTCATATTTATTTATACGGTGAATCAAATTGTTTTTTATTCCTTCAATAAACTCCCTAATTCACGTTGAAAAGCCCATTTTTATATCAAACTCGCTTCATATAACTTCATACAAAAATTCGACTATATCTTTCAGCAAAAACTCGACTATATCTTTCATCAAAAACTCGAGGCGAGTTTTCCTACATGCATGGATACAAAACACCGACGATAAACGCGCAGTGAGCTCTAGAATGATGGGGAATAAAAGGGAGTATGTGAAGCAGAGCGGACGCGTGAAGTGGTTCAAAGGATCCTGTGGCCGCGGGGATGACGACAAAATGCTGTGACGGGTGAAGACTAGCGGGCATTAGTACAGCGAGGACTCGAGTTCGGCAGAGAGATGCAGGGTGGGGCGGTCGGAAAGAAAATGGCACGGGAGGATGAGATGGGGTGAAGGGATGTAGGAGGAAGATAAGAAGGATGAGATGGTGGGAGAGGCCGCGAGGTACATGTTGTGGGATCTTCGGTAAATGTCTTTTGAAACCTCCCAGAGCGAGAGAGTGGAGGATTGATACAGGAGCCGGGGCGGGAGAGAAAGAAAGGTGCAGGCGCCCTCTCGGTCAGAGGGATTCCAGGGGGAAGGGAAGAAAGGGAATCTAGTTGAGGCAAAGGTTGACGGCAAGGAGATGTTTGGGGATCTTTTCGTGGGTCGAGGAGTGAGGGATGCTTTGGGAGAACAGAGGACGGAGAAAGGAACACTCCGACATGATTTAGGAAGTCATCAAGGCGATGGGAGAAGGATGCGCGGGGAGAAATACGGAAGACTCCTCGCAGACCATAGTTAAGGGTAAATGACTCCCTCCCTACCCACCACCACCGCACTCCCTTCGTCCCATTCACCACCCAAACCCTCCCTTTTCTCTCTCCCCCTCCCCACAATCCTTCCCTACCTTCTCGGGAAGTAAATGTGAAGCTCCATATCTAATTCCGCCTGATGCCTCGGTTCCGACATAAAGTTTCCCTCTACTCGCCCTCTCCTCATTGAGGGCCGTGGATGGAGGAAGGGATGCTTTTTAACGAGCGCAAGCTCTCACTCGAGATGAATGACATCACCCACGAGTAAAGAGCATGAGTAAGTGAGTGCATGCCCATGCTCCCTCGGAACGGCATGCAATTATTTCGACGACGAGTGGATTCCCGGGGAAAGACTGCTCGAAACATTCCTCGCAGTATTCTAGGCCATCCCACAGAAATTCATCATTTACCACTCCACTCTATCCACCGTTCTCGGGCCCGAACCCACCCGTCACAAACCTGCACCGGATCTCCTCAATTGCTGTTAAGTTTTATCTCGGAAATCGAACTTAAAGTATCCATCGTCTGCAAAAAAACATATTGCTTCTTGCACCCTAGAGAGTTAGAACTCCTTGTTGTTCTAACGTGAGAACTCAGAATCGTTAATTCGCAACATCTTAAAAATTAACATCTCAAAACGCGTGGTGGGTTTCGAGCACGCGATCTGGTGGCGAAAACAATATACCCCCATTCCCACACGGGCAGCCGATGGATGTCGGCCAACTGAAAGGTCGGTTTGTTAATTGAGACGATTAAAAGGCCATTACGTATTAGCTACGATTAGCTGAGATTGAAATGGCAGATCAGGTGGGACGTATCCGCGAGACCCCTACTAATTCCCCAGATTAATCTTTGGCGAGAAAAAATAAATCGGTATTTTTCGCGAATGTTTCCACACCACAGGAAACCCATTTCGAGTTGAATTCCCGCACCTCGGCCACGGAGACTATGTCCCATGAGTCAATGTGGCATACCTCCGTCCTGCCAGCTCGGTATAAAACATGGTGTGAATTTGCAACGGGGCAAAAGTGCGTTACATGATATTGTGACTTAGCAATTTCCGGACATTCTAGTGAGGTCGTAGCTTCCGTATGACAATCCTTCATTATATTTATTTATCTATTTTGTGAATTTTTATCCTCAGTTCATTTGTAATAATTAAACTTTTGAGAAATTAAATTCAATAGTCATGTTACGATTAAAAAATCTGCAGTAAAAAACATTTTCAGTTATCTCAATGGAGAATTTTATAAATATTACAATTCAACCTTTTTCAAACTTGAATGTTATTCCCTTAAAAAAGAAAATAACTCCACGTATATTTTGTGCTAATATTAGAATAGTTCCTCCTTGATTAAAAGTAAACCGAAGCTAAAACTACACCTGTATGAATTTAACATTTTGATTGGCAACTATCAAAGTTAAAATATTTCATTTAGAGTGCCTGCCCTACGATATAGGCACAATAATGGTATATTAAAGTGCTTTGGTAGTTTGGTGGAATATAAGAATATTTTTATCAAAAAATTGCGAGTTTCAACATCTAACTCTGACTTGGTGATCGCACGCGGTTTTTTCCAGAACTTCTCTTTTGAACTCCTGCAATAAATTTCTAAAAACACGGTTCCTTAACATTTAAACATTTTGTTTTCTCGGTTTCTATCATTTGGTTGACTCCGAGTATACTTTTTCCCGGTGTGTTGAAAACAATAAAATGTCGCACATTTTATTCAACCAATCCCCATTTTCATCTTTTTTGTCATTCATATAAGTATTTTATCAAATCCTTCGAGGTGAATTTTCCCCTCTAACAACCACATGAACCACTACCGTTGGGCTTTCTCGCATGTGGCAGTGGGCGCAGCGGTACTTAAGAATGCATGGAATGCGAGCCTGAAAGGACCGAGAAGCTCTGTCCCAAGTCATGCAAAAGTTCCAAATACAACTTTTCCTCAGTTTCTCCAGCTTCGTGGAAAAGTTCAACGATTCAATGTGACCAGAAATAAAACACTCGGTCTATGACTCATGTCATTATGTGTGTGTGTATATATATTTATATAAGTATATATAGAAATATATGTGTGTTTATAAAAAATGTATATACAAATAAATATGTATATATTTTATGGATATAAAAATATTTATATGTATATTTGTATACATTTTTTTAATATATATATATACATACACGTATATATGTATATATTTTATGTATATATATGTATATTTGTATATATATAATGCATATATATATATATATATATATATATATATATATGTATATACATATCCTATAATATTAATTCATATTTTTTAAAAATAATATACATATAAATATACAATACATAATACAATATATAAATATTATACATTTTCATGTGCTCACAAGTATGTATATATATACAGGCGATCATTTGCTTCGATGTGCTTCGTGCACGAATCACTTCTGTCAGATTTGGCTCGTCTTCGAAGGCCCATACAGTGGAATGCTGATCTTTTTTTTATATATGTTTTTATGTGGGTCATGGTATTCCAGGGAGTAGAGCGTTGGACTACTGACCTGAGGGTCCCGGGTTCGATTCCAAGACACTCTGGGCACCTGCAGCTCCACCCAAGCTATGTGATTTTTCGGATCTTTTCAGATCTTTCTGGGAAACCATAACCGGCACAGGGAAAAAGGAAACAGGAACTGGCCCCCCCCTATGTGTGAATTTTGCATGCCGTGGGTGAACCTGTGGGTGGTTACTGTGTTTTTTTATACATACATACTTGTGAGTGTTCTACATTTGTGTTTCTGTGTTTAGTTAAGCTTATATATGTCGTCGCTAAAGAGTTCGTTTTCGAAGAGATACATTTGTACACACATACGAATATGATTCTAATTGACATTATAAATCATACTTCCTAATGTGAAAATAGAGACATGGAATGCGTGGTTGTGTGGTGTGTGGCATTTCACTCTAACTCATTAATCATGAAAGGTCACATGTTGAGTGCGATATTATTCCCTGACTATATTTCCTATTTACTGAGATGCATTCTTGTACACTCAAGAAGGCATTGGAACGTCTTCCTTAACCAACTGGTAAATTAATTACCAGGTGGAGCGTACTCGGGCAGTTACTCTAGTAAATTTATTCTTCGAGACAATGCATTCGTGAATTGCATTCTCGGACATCAATGAAAATTTTATGGAGGCAAATCTAATCATAAATACGTATTCCACGCATTATTAAATCCTATCATTTTTTAGCAGTTATTTTTACATCCATGTCGACAAATCTCCGTTCTACGCTGGAGGAGAATGCCGTCTCGATACTAAAACCCTCTATTCCACCAAATAGGGTTAAACCGAAATAAGAGTAACCTTTGAGTAGTGCCAATTAGAATATTTCCTCGTGTAACAGAAAACACATCAATAACAGGTGAACTTCGAGAAAAGTGTATAAACATACATAAGATTTTAAACAAAAAAATGTACAAAAGTAACTTTCATTTGCTGGTTCACTCAAGGCCAGGAAAAACAAAATATTTAAAAAAAAGTTGTTTACAATCGATTTTCCATTAATGCTTTTGTTTAAGACCACTAGATGCAAATTAATGACTGTTATTATTTAAATTATACTCGAAATACTTGGAGGATTAGCCAAGTGATAAGTTATTCGATGCATTCCATCGCGGAAACAGTCACAATAACTTTCTCATGAGTCGTAGAGGTTTTACAATTAGTGTTATTTGACATAATTTGCCACCTAACAAGTCAAAACTTTTACGCGGCAACAAGGGGGAACCTTGGAAAATGAGTTCTCTTTTTGCTATCAAAGTTTTCACATCCGAAGTCGCCACTCGTATTTCCTTGACGAGGAGGAAATGATCCGCGCTATATGAGATCTTCCAACAAGCCACCTCTCTTCTCCTTCCGCTCCCAAATTAGTGTATCTGACGCATTATATTTCAAAGAAGTAAGCATACCCGTCCCATAGGACTATATCAAAATACCTTGCGGCAGCTATACGTATTCAGCGAGCCCTTTATTTCCCGCACCACGGGCGGATGCGTGTCATTTTTTCACAGCATTGCGTTTTTTTTAACTTTCGACGCAATTCTGAATAATCCGACGAAATTATTTGCCTCATAAAATTCAAAGTAAAAAAAAATGTGCCCCAACGATGGCAAATATTTCCCTGCATCACATTTAGACTCGATCCCTCCGAATGAAGACGGAAGTATAAAAAAAGTCATTTGTTTGTTCCTGGATGAGCGCGCTGAATAAATGACCGATGAAACAAGGCTAGGAATGTCCGTGCGAGTATTCATGTATTTAAATTGGCTAGGCGAGAATTAGGTTCGAAGAAAATACTCATTACAATGAAAATAAGGCTCTGAACTTTTGGTGTGCGGAATAGTGCGGAAAAATCGAAGACCAAACGTTAATGGTCGCGTCGCGATGAAAAAAGATGAAATATTCTTAGACCGAAACGTCTAAACCACGCTGATAGCAAGCTCAAAGCATTGATGTGACCAGACGCACAAAAGCGTTCGGAGTTTACGCGGGGTTGGGCTTCTATTCAATTGCCTTGTTCATGCGGACTTACTGAGCCCAAACATCAGCTGTTGGAATTCTGATGCAACTAAAAAGAGGCCACCAATTTTCCTCGTCAGTAGGTAGACATCCATCTAAGGTCCGCGCAATTCACTTTTTTTATTTTACTACCGGTTTTGCTGATTACACTCAGCTCAGCTCTCTCACAATATTTGAAGGTTCTTGAAAGCTAAGAGACTAACAAAAAAAGTAAAGTTCACTTTTTTAATCTATGTCTCACTCCAGGAGTGGTTAACTTGTCCGAAATCGTACATTCAATTATTAAAACAAATTATATTGCAGTGCAAACACATAACTACGTATTTACGTGCGTGCTCACTCAGCTCACTATGCTCAGATTTGAACACACGCCAACGTAAACCCAAAAGTCAGGACAAAATTTTATCGGCTACTTAAGCTGTGCATGAATCAAAACTACTTCCTATTCAAGGGAGCGTTCCACAAGCAAAACGAAAAAGCAAAACAAAAGGCTCAGGTTTGTCACTTCGCCGGGATTCTGATAAGGATACTCGCAAGTGGGGAAAAATCCCGTTCGTTAGCAATCTGTCTCACCGTATACGCAACACGACCCCGGAGGATAAATTTCGTGTCTTCTTTTATACTCCCCCAACACTCTAAATTTCTTTGTGCAAAAAAAGGCAAATTTGACTAGCCCAGGATGAGTAGTGGAAGTGCAAAATAAAATGTGAAAGCAACTCTATTTACGTAGGGCATCCGACCAAGAATTTCGCTACCCGTATCAGAGAATGCCAAAAGTGTACCGTATCAGAGAACTCCCATGGTAGCCACACATGTAATTGAGTCCAACCAAGCTTTGACTTAACAATTTTACGCCTACAAATAAAGACCAAAATTTAGATGTGCAGGAGCACATCAAAATAACCCTACGAAGAAAAACCTTCCCCCTTAAATGGTGTACAGTTAAATCCTGCCGCCTCCCTTCTCCGCTCTATTTTCCAGTAGTGAATGTCTTCGCCCCAGCTACCGACCCAGAGGTCCCCGCTTCGTGGCCGGAGGGATACTCGACCCTTTCCCCTCCTCCCTCCGTTCCACCAGTGAGGATGCAGAGGCCGGATTATACTCGCCAGGCTCCACCAATAAGGATTCGCGGGGGGGCAGCCATTTAGGACCCTCCTCTGATGACTACTTCATCCACTGGCGTGGATCCCTAGCCTTCCACCGTCCCGACTCTTTAATGACCACGCGCAGTCCAGCCACGGACTGAAATTCTATGTTAATGGGCAATTTTTTCACACCTTACTTCGTTCCTTTCCTTCCCATTCACCCCGCTACTCTCCATCCTCAAATACCCTCTTCCCCCTTCCTGTTCTAGAGAAAACTAAATAAGCTTGTACCTACCAACATTATTAACCTGCAGATCACGAATTAATGTCGAAACCGAGGTCGAAATAAATTTTATTAGCAGTGGGATAGAGCTTTATTGTTTGGTCGGAATCGCGAGTGACTAACGACTACGTTTTAAATACAGTGTGAGAAGACGGGACATTTCTGGGGGGAATACAAAAAGGTCAATAATCGATATAAATTCCCTGCGATCCACCAAAAAGGTGTTTGGCTGGAGGTGCAAGAACCTGGTGGGAAGGATAAAGGGATAAGGGATAATATGGGAGAGAAAGGGTAAAGGGAAAATATTCATTAAAAAACTATCAAATAACGTGCAAGCATGTTTACGTACATGCTGGGGAAGATTCAATTCAAACAAGGGTTAATTTAACTAATGCATTAGTTATTTGTTATGCGTAAAAGGGAATACAAATGAACCAAAAGCACTGATACGATAGGTCTCCAACCATGACAAGACAGGTCTTGCGGAATTGGAAAGTAAGAGGGAGAAATTCTACTATCACATGACCATCCAACTCATTTTCTTCGCCCCTAAAGTCACAGGTAATAATGTTTACGAAAGAATCATTGAGAGGTTGAGGGATGTTGAAGATCGTGATGGAAGAAAGAGAACGGTGGGTAAACAGTGTTGAGGGAGAAAGGGCTTTCCAGACTACCCGCGATTCATAATGTCGTCGTGCAAAACCCAAAACCAACGACATGACATGATGTGGGCGCCAGCCAGCGCTATCAAGTATTAGTCACCCGGCCTTCCCAATCAACTCCCGCCGCACCCTAGCCTACTCCGTCGTTCGGGCAATGACCGTGGCTGCCCTTCGTACCCGAACTAAGTCTTATAAGCTAGCGGGTCTGAGTGTCGGTACCATGTCCTTACCCTGCCTTACCCGTGCTCTCTCCGGTCTCTCTCGTAGGAGACCATAAGCGCCACCCTTGTACTCCCCTTCCCCTCTGTCCGCTCTCTCCGGTCTCTACTGCAGGAGGCCAGAAGAGCCAACCATCCTTGTTCTCCCCTTCTCTTCCTCGCGTCCTCGCCGGGATCTTTAGGAGTCCAGGTTGCGTCCCCCCAGTGCCTATCCTACCTCTGACCTCATCGACACAGGCCCGCTCGATTAATAAGTTACCCTTGTAATTCAACTGTCATAAATAAATGATTGACCACTCAACCACTGGTGTACTCACTCAGGGGCAATAAACTCTGTGTCGTCCACCCTCACGATAATAATGCAAATTCTATGTAGTACGAATTAAAGAGGAATGTAAGCTGGTAGTACGGTTAGAACTGCATTTGATAAAAGTCAGGCAAGAGATATTAACTATTTGTAACTGTAATGCAGAATAAATATATATTGAAATACACGTATAAGGGTGACGACAAGATTTAGAAATAAACATGTATCTAAAGGACGACAAAATTCACGACATAATAATTGCCTCAGAAAAATAAAATAAGAATACCAAAATTACAAAGGCAGTGCAGTATATCCAATTTGGTAGGCAATAGACAGAATAGGTATTTTGTCCTTGTATTTGGAGAGAATTTTGGAGGAAATTAATATTTCCGCTTTAGGACCTTTGAAGGAAGAATTTCGTTCACAACAGAAGAGTTTCAAAATGAAGCGAACCATTATCTGAGGCAAAGAAGTTTAATAAGGAGTGATCAATATTCTAATAGAGAATGTGGCGTAGCTTGGTTCGTGCTTTTCGCCCTTAAGATATCAGAAAGAGGTTAAACTGAAGGATATAGAGGCACATGAATAAAGACGGACAATATGAACATAACAAATATAAAAGCATATGGATACGCCAGACAGCTGGAATAGGGAAACTGGTAGAAATTACTCGACAAGACTGGGATAGTGAATGGAAAAGATGATGAAAGTTTTTTTGGGGAGAAGATTTGGTTCGGGTGGAAGCTAGAAAAAGATAACACCAACAGATGATAATTCGTAAGTTAAAGGTTGACCATATTTTATTAAGGAATTAGAATGTCGGACTATACGTTTTTTTGGGGACAGATACAAACCACTTTCTACATGACAAAAAAAATACTACAACAACATCATTTAATTAAAAGTGTTTCCTGAACAGAGACGGGTATCACAAACTAGATTCGGGGGTCTCGGAAAAAGAAGCGAGTGGAAGCATAGCCACGGTAGCTACCAGCGGCGTAGCTCCACTCATCTCAACCGACGAGGCGCGTTCCACTCTTCCGCTAAGATTTTCTGTTCCCCAATAATCCCGAAGCTGATTCTCTTCATATGATATCGATACAGACGGTGATATATGCCCCGCCCATCTGACTACGCGCCCCGCATTTCCCCGCATGATGCAACGCTGCACGGCAGACCCATGTCGTGCGGAACCAGCTGACCATTGGGCGTTGATCGAATGAAATTTGACCAAATGGTTGACGCAAGTGACGATTGAAAAAATTAAGAAAACAGATTATTTAGCCGTCGTGTTTTATCGCATATCACTATTGATCGGTTCAATCATGTACTAACGTTCGCGAAATAGGCACCATAAATCAAACAGTTCTTTCGATTAAAATATTTATTTTTCTTCACTTTATGTTACACCTCAAAGAGTAAGATTAAAATCTAAAAATAAACATATCACTGAATGCTAAAAATAAAAAAAATAACTTTCCCTAAACAAGGATTCCTCTGCAAAATTTTTAATGACACAAGGTTTGTCTATTAGGGCTGAATCCCGATTCTCGCTTAAAGCGAACCGATGAGTTTAGTTACCTTGCCGATTCTCGCGCCAGCGAGTGCCAAAGCTCTGTTGACGCGGCTCTGAAGCGAGCATATATAGTATTCTTGCATCAAAAGCACTCAGTGCTTCCAGCCTGAAGGCCAAAAGCGACTGATGTGGGAGCAAAGCAGGGATGCAGATACGGAACGAAAACCTGACAGGCTGAAGCTTCAAAGAGAATTTGAGGTAAGAATAAAAGAAAACCTAAATACCTGTTTTAGATTGGATCTCTACAATGGATCTATGAAGTAAACAGAACTGCCTCTAAACCGTGAAAAGTTTAGTAGAGCACATGTCACGTCTTTTAAGCATAAAACATTCTTTAGACTTGTTTATTACACAATAAATCCACTATTTTGTTAATAAGCTATGCTGGGAAAACTTGTTCCTAAAGTGCATTCATTTTTGAGTTTTTGAAGAGTTTTGTGGATGTTTGAGGATATACTTGTATGAGCATGAAGAGGTTCACCGATAGAAGAACTGAATGGATAACCGTTGTAAAATCAACTTTAAGATTGATGACCATTTATGTTACTTGTTAAGTCCAAATGATTTCCTACAAAAGAAAGGTCCTCTTTTAATTTCCTGCCCAATTAATAAAAGTTTATAGCAAAATCAATCGAAACCAATGAGCAGATAAAGAGTCGTGATCCTTAATTCTTCTTACATTTAGAATGTATTTACTGATGAATTATGCTCCTTAAAATACAATATTACGTACGCTTTACAATGAAAGTCATTTTTAACTTATAAATTGGATTAAAATTACGAATAACATAGCATTTAAATTTAATATAATCTAGTTGAAAGCATTTAAGTCTGACACAAGAGTCAATTCAATGATGTTATAGCATCAGAACTCCTCTAGACTAGCAACTTAAATCTGACAGATAATAATAAGAGCGCAAAAGTGACATGCGAGTAAAAATAATTCGCGCGAAACTTTAACCTTAGGGGATTACAGCCTCTTTGTTTGAATTTTTTAAGAATACTAGATATTTTCCACGCACTTCTCATTTGATACAACTAGTTACTACGTATAGGCTTAATAACTCTGGCACCTGAAGATGACGCCTATCTGTTGAAACTAGTTGTATCAAATAAAAAGTTTGCGGAAAATACTTAGTATTCTTCTTTCATTAAAGCTGAATTTCCGTTTAGTCAAGCCTAATACCCTCGCGTGTGTCTCTTTCGTTTTTAACACCGTGAGATACATATCCCATAAAGAACGCAATTTGAGGATAAACTGAAAATAAAAAAATAGTACCTTCATTCACTCGAAACCAATAATATAATTTATTCGACCTTTTCGATAAAAAATTGAAAATAAGCATACAAAAAATGGTGAGTGACAAGACGTGCTTAAAACCTTAAACTCGAAAAGGTTCCACGTTATTGCTATACTACCCACTTGTGCTCTTGTGTACTGACTAGTGTAGCTAGACCATATCACTACTGCTTACCAAGAGACCTTAATAAAGATTAGGGATTGAATAAATTAATCATAGTTCTTTTAGTCTCAACTGGATGGATGAATCGCCATGAAAAATCAATCAATCAATGCCCAGCCACTGAAATGAATGCAATAAGCATACTTGGACGATTTAACAATAGGTAATCGGTTGATATTAATTTTTTTGCGATTAAACGCAGTCTTGACCGATTACAAACATTTTCAATTGTGTTCATTTATCATTAATTTTGAATTTTGTCCAACGTCGTGCGGAATCCATTTTTCAAATTAATGTCCCTGAGAAACTTCGAATAATTGAAAAAAAATGTGGTGAAGCAGTGAAGATGGTGTATTAATCAAGGTTGGAATTTCATGACGAGAACGCGAGCTGAAATTAAAACCACACAAACCGGGACCGTGTCAAAAGACTTGCGAGATTAATGACCATGTAGAGCGTAATAATAGTTTCTAAAAGTACGGATGACGGTCATTTTTTCCAGGAACCAAAAAGACGTTAAAAAAAGTGATAAAACAACGTGGTGCATACCCCGAGACCACGAGACAAAGGCGGGGAGGAGGTGAGGAGGGGGATCAAAGCAAAACTTATGGACTCGGGGGAGCACAGGTTGGACGTAAACTGAGGGTCTAACGCATAATCAAGGAGAACCTGTGCATTGTTAATGGCTCCGCGGATCGAGCCTGCGCGGGTGACCTCCTGTAGTGCGCCCTGTGAGCGCACATCAAATAGGAGTAAACGCGAACCATTTGGCAAGGCATGACGACCGCATGACCAACGCAAGAATCTCGCCCCGCCTGGAAACTTTTTGCCGCCGCACCGAGTGCAGACGCGCAATTCAATCCAATTTGTCGGTCATCTCGGTTGGTCTTCCCATTCAGAGCAAAAAGAGAGATCGGGCACCTCAGCACAGGGTGAGTTATTAAAGGGTGGTCTCCCTGTTAGTGCGGAATGCCTTATTTGCGAGGTCGGTTTCACGAATGGGCGAAGGGAATATGTAGTCTTTGCCCATTTTATCCGGGAAAGGATGTCTCCACGGCTCAAATACAACTGAGCAATTTATTAGCCCTACGCATCCCAATACCAAAGACTAGGGAGAGTCACGGGCCCAGCAAAAGATCATTCCTGTGAAACTTTTAGCGCTATGATAGATTACATGTACAAACCACAACTATCGGCCCGTAGATTAGTTCGATAGAGCTCCCCTAGTACTAAGCCTAACATAAGGTGAAATGCATACATCGGGTAGGGATAACAGTTCGTTTCCCTGTACCCCTTATGGATTCCCAACTTGATGATGTTACCCAAAAAATCAGAGCCCCTTGGGTGAAGCTGAGGGTGCACAGAAGCGTACCTGGATCTCTGCTCAGCAGTCCAACACTACCTCTGGACTACTACCTACGTGTTTGCATATATATATATATATATATATATATATATATATATATATATATATATATATCACTTTTACGAAAGGTAGTCCACGCAACGTCTGTTCCTCAGTGAGGCGGCTGCAAAGGCATCTGACCCAGTGGGGCGGCCTTTAAGTGATGGTGTCACGTTAAAAACACTATTGAGGAAGGCAACGGGAAACCACCTCAATTATTATTCCCATGAAAAATGATGGACGCAAGACAGATATTGAGTCCTGGCAACTGCGAGACTCGGCCCGAGGGGCCGTGTGTCGTGCCCGGCAGCGGGGGAGGCAAGGCTTCCGCGGTCGTCATCCCACGAAACCCTTGCAGTGGAAAAATAAGAGCAGCAGGACAGAAGACGCAGAAGAAGGCGGAAGTAGTAAGAATAGAAACATGGAACGCCAGGACAATTTTGAGGGCAGGCAAATTAGAGAATATTAAGCGAGATATGGAAAGAGTTAATATAGATGTTTTACGTCTATGCGAGGTGAGATGGAAGGATAGCAGGGATTACTGGAGTGATAATTATAGAATAATATACAGCGGCGGGAACGAAAGCCAACGAGGGGTTGCCGTAATATTAAATAAAGGGGTAGGAAGAAGCGTAGTCAACGTAGAGCAAGCAACTGATAGAATATTACTCGTAGAGATTAAAGCAGAACCGACGAACTTGGTCATTGTTCAGGTATGTTGGTGTTCATGCGAGTGAGAAACGGTGAGTCCGGATGAGCAGTGTTAGGAAGAGGTGTAAGGAAGAGTTGCCCATTATCACCGGTACTGTTCAATATAAATGCGGAGGAAATGATTAAAGAGACATGGGAAGAACTGGAGGTAGAAATGACAGTCGGAGGGGAATTCGTGAAATCGGTTAGGTTTGCTGATGACCAATCTTTAGTTTGTCAGTCAGCCAAGGGGTTGCAAGAATTGCTGAGTGAATTGGAAGTTCAGTGCATTAGATATGGAATGAGAATCCATATTAATAAAACTAAGGTTATGCGATTTTTCAGAAAGAAAAGGCTACGCTAAACATTAAAATAAGAAGGGAAAAAATTGAGCAGGTAGAACAGTTTACGTATCTTGGAAGTGTTTTGGACCAATACGGTCAAGCAGTAGGGACGCAAGGAGAAGAATTGCACTAGGCAAAGAGGCTTTCCCAAGGAGGAGGAAGTTGAAGACGGGGACGTTGAGTAGGGAGGTTAAAAAAAAGACTCGTAAAAACTTTGTTATGGAGCGTAGCTATGTACGGCTCGGAAACATGGTCACTGAAGCAGAAAGATAGACGTATATTGGAGGGTTTTGAAATGTGGGTGTGGAGAAAAATGGAGAAGATGAAATGGACCGAAAGGAAAACACATGAGGAAGTACTGGAGACGGTGAGTGAGGAGAGGGGTTTGTTGGGAGATATCCTATGGAGGCAGCAAAAATGGATGAAAGGCATATTGACCGGCAGTAGGATGTTGAAGACGGTAATAGAGAGAAGAATGTTAGGCAAACGAGGAAAGGGCAGGAACAGGAGAAGAATGTTGGACGGGATGAAGAGAGGAAAGAAGTAGATGAAGAGAGACCTGATGTAGAGTAAGATGCTGGATTGGGTTTTGTTTGGAGTTACAAAATATTTATTTGATGGTTGTATCCATCCGAGAACCTACCTTAACCGGTAGACTAACTTAAAAATATATAAGTGCATATTATTCCATATTCAAACACAAATCCCCACGGATTTCATTCACATTCCTTCATTAGTGGTTCTCGTCGATAGCTTAATTGACAGAGATCAGAAGGATCAGATCAGAGATCAGAGACATCGAAGGGCCGTGGTTTATGTACCAGTTGAGGAAACTTTTCTCTAGTTGAAATCCGCACCCTTCGATCCTCCCCTCTGTCCTTGTATCAATCTTTCATTTGCTTCTATCCCTTTTACCCAAACTCATATTTTTATAAATATTATTTCACCATTTGCGGGTTTTCCTATTACTCAATCCCAGCCATACTCTTACAAATGAGCAAAGAATGGGTGGGGGAAATTATAGAGGAAAAAGAAATTCATAAAATAAATAATTCAAATAAAATGAAATAAAAAATAAAATAAAATTATATAGGGTGGGTTGGAACAAAGTGATTAAACAAAAAATATCTATGTAAAAAATAAAAATAATTATTTAAAATATGAGAAAAAACGCTCTGGCTAAGGTGTACTAGATGGCATTGACCCTCATCATCAAGCACTCACCAGTCAAGGGCTTGTGAGATATTTATCTCTGCGCCAGCGGCCCACCAATTGCAAGTAATAAAATAAAATAATGCCAATTAATCACGCACTCTCTAGCTTGGATACACTGTATATCATGGATCCTTGCCAGTCTCAAGCACTCCCACCCACTCAGGGCTTTCGAGAGACTTCTCTCTGCGCCAGCGGCCCACCAATCGCACGGAATAAAAAAATAAATGCAAATTAATCACGCATTTTTATAACTCGGCGGTCTAGGACGAATAAAAGTGAGGATCAGGCCGAACTGGACTTTGATCTATCCGTGTGCACGATGATGTGTTCTCAAATTTAAGGAGGGGGAATCTAGAAACAGTCATTGGTTTTGGACATCAGTGGTGAAAGATTTCTTGTCATAGCAAACCTGTTAGAAACCTGACCGTGGCACCGATCAGTGCATGTCCCTTGGACACTCTATTGGACAGATGTCCGGAAGAAAAATACCGATCTGCTCCATTATCTCTCTACAGCGCACAATCAGTGGCCTAGTGGACCTAATCCGATTAATATTTTCTAAATTTCAGGGCTTGAAAATAAAGTTAAAACAAGATTGGGTCATTACTGACAAAATTTTTCTTAGCGGAACTGTGCATCAAGATGATCCGCCGAGTGGCCATAGATTACTTTCCATCCGATGGGTATTCAGTATGCTTAGGAAAGATTCTATAGACATAACTGGCCGGCCGCAGTCTATCAGCATGGATTTACTCTCAAAGTTTGGGCAGATTGCCCCTAAAAGTTCAATTGTACAAGATTCTTCAAATCTTATTTAGCGAGACATGGTCGCAGACATTCCTCAAATCGAAAAAGACCGCTATCAGATTGTGGAAAAAGAGGAAGGCTTCCTGGTTAAATTCATCCGTCCAGAGGAGAATGCTGATAGTCCATTTACTCCGCCAAAGCTCACACTGGATATTACGTATAAATATATTTCGCCGTTCTCAAACACCACACGAGAGGGGGATTTACTATCCGTTCCATCAATTTTCGATTTGCTCGAGCAAATCTTGAGGGATTTTTAGAGTTATTATTCGCGTTCGTCCCGTCCTTCTCGTCCACTGGGATCGGTACTGTAGTCATCCGCCATCAAGACTGCGGAAAACCACCGTCAAATCACACCTTGTTAAGAGTCGTTTTCAGGAATGCAATACTGAGTCCAAAGATTCCGGAAGAAGACATTTTTGGATAGGTATTATTCATGCCTGGAGAGGAGTTCTGACATTACGCAATAGTGAATAAACCCCATAGCTGCCTGTTTCCGCGAATTTTCTTGCCAAAACGTTCACAAATTTCAGCGGGTGATGATGTCGCACGCTCAGCTGCTGCTGCATGCTCGTTATTCCGCCATTGTAACGGTGAACGGTTACAGTTGCCAATTTTTTACAGGAAAAATTACCAGAATGGAATATGTAAGATAGCGCTTAACAATAGCCCTCGTATCTACGTTTGCAGATGAGCTTATTATGAACCTATTTCCCCACCACGACTTCCTTATAATATCTTCAGAGGTCCATGATGCATAAAAATACCCAACTAGGAAAAAATGCTGCAACGCATGCGCATTTGTGTGTTTGGCATTTTGGCATTGACCGTCGTTACAAGTCCGGGTCCTGGGTCTGGAGGTGATAGGATTTGTCAGCGCCACCCCGATCTCTACTTGGTATTGAGAACTAAGTAGAAGAGCACATCCGTCGGATGGGACGTTAAATTGTAAACCTCTTGACTCTCATATCGTTAAGAGTAGGTTAACTCTAAATACGGATTTCTCTCCACCATTCATCTATTCCCTCAATATCCTACCTCGTTAATTACTCACCAATGGCTAATGGTGTAAATGGCCTTAAAAGTAGGTTGTCTCGCCTAATAACTACTACGTGTTTTGCATTGAGTCTCAACTTGGACTACTAATAATACCACAATTCAAGCAAGGTATATCCGTTACGTAATTGAAAAAATACCCCCACTATTCGGACATAGATACATTTAAACAGCTGCAAGGATAAAGGGAGTTATGCAAAACCCCACAAGATCACAACCGTCAACATTCGTATCTGCCAGGGAAATAATTCCAGGCTATGATATACATTTCACTCTCTCTCATACGGTTATTTTCAGTTTTAAGGTATAAAAGTGATGAAACTGAAAAAATGTTAATATTTTTTTAATAATACTTGAAAATAATACATTATCATCTTAAATATTATTATTATATTTCACATCTCAATTTATATTCATATATTTCGTATCTTTATCAATGCTTTACCCAAAAACTTCCGAGTTTTAATTCTTTCATATGCACAGAGATGCTTCATCAGATATTAGGCAACCACACGCTGACTGGATTGTATTTTAAAGCTACATAATTTTGTAAGCATTGATATCAGAGGAAGGGTTTACGTGCTTCCAGAAAAAGTAGGCAGATGATCACCCTGATTGTGCAATCTCCGAGAATTTTGTTTCCAGTTTCCTTCTCTTGCAACAAAACGTGATACCTGAAACTTGCTTCGAAATGTTAGCATGTACGTATTCAAAAGCTCTTCCATGTGCCCACAGTCCTTCATTTCCATGACGAAGAGATAGAGAGGAAAGGGGAAAATTCAGGAAAGAGAGAGGGAAAGAATGGAGAACCGCATGAATTATAAATTCCATGAAATGGCAAGCGCCTTTTGTTTTTTTCACCATTTCCTTCGAAGCACCCTTTTCTTGCATTCTTAATGACTTGCGATGGATTCCTTATTTTTCTTGTAACAGTCCTTTGATCTCAGTAGTTTCCGGAATTTTCTTGCTTTTAATTTCTCCGTCGAAATTGAAATTCGTCCGTCAGGAGGTGGGAAAATGGCAGCCGAACACGATTTCCCTTTCTTGCTCTCCAACTTGGTTCTTCATTAGGAAAAAACACGCCAGACGGGAAGCAAATTTTCTCATTTTTTTGTCAGCGCTTAAATAATTGATTGCAACTCGATTTAGTACTTCGGAGTGCTGAAATTGAACCCTGATTCATTCATTTCCGGATTACCAAAGGTGAAAAATTCCCAGCCCTATATTCGTTGATCACTGAAATACTCAGCTGAGTAATATTTAATTACGACATATATTTCTCATCACTCGATCTTATCTGTCTCTGTCCAAAAATGAGGATACGAATAATGAATTGATTAATTTTTTTTCTTAAAACCTTGCTAGACTTCGAAATATCTTCCAAAATGTCGAAATACCTTTTCCATTTGTAAGTGCACGGAATATTTTCCAGAAAATTAAGTTCAGCTTATACGAAGTGAGATGTAAAACTCAAACCGATAATGAGTATTTCTCTTGTAAGATGGCATTTTAACCGTGTAGATTTTGATATGCTTAAGAGTGATGATAATGAATGTGGACAAAGATGAAATCCTTATGCCGAAGCAAAACTGAAAAGGAAAAGAGTAACCCTTAAAGGTCCGCGATCCCATATTCCTTCAATTATCGTATTAATATGTCATGATGATTCATCGCCGCATGAAATTGAATCCGGGACGTCATTTATTTTTCGGGATTCTGAATTTGAGACGTGGTTTGAAAATTTCTTATTGTCAAATCTTTAATTGACTGAAGCATATGGTACTGTTCGCCACTCACCCTAGTTCTGACGCATTAAAAATATACAGAAATTCAAAATATTTTCCCATATTATATTTTCATATAAATACATACTCCGTCAGGCTGGTTTGGAATTCGAACGAAGAAATTTTGCGATAAAATTATTTTTTGGGAAATAATAAAATATTTCTTTGCTTTTCCGTTCGTTCCAATGTCATCGACGAACTTTGGATACTTGTATGTTCCCTTTTACGTGGTTTTATACGATATTTTTATCCAAAACTGTGCAATCAATAGTGAATTCCGTAGTTGCTGACGCGGTTCAACGTGAAGCGTCTCCTATCACGAAATTTTGCTGAAGCCTTTAGAAAGTGATCCTGAAGAGAAAATTTGCTCTGATTAAGGAAGCCAAATATTACAGACATCTTTCCATCTAGCGATGACTCTGAATACGCGAGCGGTTCAGTGAAAATACAATGGCATGTCGAGTGAAGTGATATGGTAAGGATCCTTACTATTTGCACTGGTGAATTCCTATATTGCTAGCAATGTTACATCCATTTCGATGGATGTAACATTGATCCTATAGAAGAGCACAATGCCCATTGAATTCTATGATTCTCTAAGTCAATTAAACATGTAACAAAGACAAAGGCATATTCCTTTCCAGAATTACGGAAGATGAAAATAATGTATAAAAAAAGAATCTCAAAAACGAGCAGTGAAACCCAATGATTTTTCCCCTATACTCCTCCCTCCCTAGAACCGTTTCGGCATCGCCGCTGGAGTACGGGGATCAGACAGATCAGATTAGTTGAGTTTAGTATCTCATTCAAATCCATCAATATTAGGTCGCTCCTGGAGATTGAACGACACACTGTGAAAGGATAGATTAATCTTACTTGTTCATTCACCAGTGGGTCGCGGTGGTCCACTGGGTAGAGCGTTGGACTACTGACCGGAGGGTCCCGGGTTCGATTCCCGGGCAAGGCACTCTGGGCACCTGCAGCTCCACCCAAACTTGTTGATATTTCGGGTACCAGATCTTCCTGGGAAACCATAACCGGCACATGGAAAGGAACTGGCCCCCCTACCATGATGTGTGCATATTTACACGCCGCCGGGCTTAGTAGACGGGTGAGCTCTACCATCACCTACTAAACCGACCTTCGGGTTGATTACTGTGTGTATGGTTATGGTTTATTCACCACCATTTCCAATACTTTGCATGTACCAATATATTCTGAGCACAATGTCATGTCACTTGCGTCATTGGTAATAACAAAAGGTTCCACTATAAAGTAGGCTTATCGACAAAAATAGATATATGGTATTGTATGAGGCACGACGCTGTTACAATAAATTCTCTTGGACTCTGTACAGCACGCAATCGTGAAGCCTGCCAATGATCGCCAGTGGAAAGTTCCACACCCGGAAATTAAATCAAGGGTCGCGGGTCAAAACTCATTTGGGGAATGAGAATCGTTTTGCCGTGTGCTTTTCACAACCGGGGTATAATTATCAAAGCGAAATACCTATACGCCTTGACAATCCCCAATCCCGCCTAGTGATATCTCCATAGAGTGGGTTAAAAGTGGTTGATCAAATGTTCGTGGAATACGGAATATTCATCAACCATATTTCCGATTGGAAGTAGCGGGACAATATCAACGTGCTGTGGCATTGAATTTGTTTCAGTTCTACATTACATTGCAATATCCTTTCTCATAGAATGACATCCGAGTCACTTAATACTAATCCTTTGACCACAAACTTTCATCTTCGAGAACGGAACGAACTAAACCGCAAGTTCTCCTTGAAATAAACTCCAGGAAACCTCAAACAATCGGGATTAATGGATCAAGCCAAAGACGAGCCGATATTGATTGAGATGAAACCATTCAAGTAGGATGTATTCCTGAGTATTGGCTTGGCAGTGATCATTATATTGTGCACAGTTATCACCCCTTCATAGGAGAACAAAACCTGATCTACGTTATGACTCAATTTTTTTTATATTAATAAACGTTTTGCGGAGAATAAAAAAATCCACATTTAAAGAAATGATTTTCATGCTATTTTCAAATTAGCTATTTTAGATTTATTACTATTACCTTGAAAAATCAACTGACTGACCGCTGATTACCTCAATTTCATCGGCAGATTTTCGCATTGCTCCCGCAGTGATCCTCTTCGAGGAACTATATTCGATAAGTCAATCATCCTACCATTTTCAATGATTCTGATGCTTTCAATCCATTCACTACAAGTGTATTAATCTCTAATTAGGTTTTCGTTTTACAAATTCCAACTTTCAAGTGTAGGCATTATTTCTAAAACCACCCACAGCATCCCATGCCGATTCCCTTCTTTTAACTCCTCAATGCGTAAGAATTATTTATTCACATATGAGCGTCAAATTTTATTTTGGACTGAGGTAATCACTTCTTTTATCGTCACTTGGCCGAAACGTTGACATCAAATCTTCTCCTCCGATTTTTCAGCAGTACGGAAGACTAATAAATTAGAGTTGAGCCCTTTTCTTGAAATAACTAGAAATAAACACGAATATTTTCCTAAACGCTTTACCTAAAGGCACCTGTCCAATGGAAATTAAAAACCAAACTGTCCCGAGGGAGACACTTAACGTATCACCCCGTCTTCTTGTGCTAACAAGTCGTTCTACTTCCAGAATCAACGACTAAATGCAATTCATCGCCCGCTCAATACGGGTTTTGATATTTTTTTACTTCCCCCACCTTGCAGGTTTTATTATCCCGAGAGTACTTCGCCGAATCACAAATAAAAATCTCAATCTTCGACTATAAAAACCTTTGACAAATGACAGCCATTAAGTCGCAGCACGCCGCCTAATGGAACTGGGGCGTCTCTCATACCAGTTACGTGACAACTGGGACCAATATGTGGGAACGGGAGCCGTTGCAGCCAATGGAATTGTACGATGTGTCTCATTTCATTTTCTACGGGAGTTTTCTCTTTTTAAAAATCGCCATTTTTGTCTTAAAAAAGGCGACTCGACAGATTTAGATGGATGTCGAAGCCGTTGTTCATCATGATTTTCTTCCTGAAGGACAAACAGTAAATGCTGAGTTCTACCGTACAGTTCTCAAGCATTTGAGAGATCACGTGCGCGTCGTGTGCCATCAAATTTGACTCAAGGCGATGGATGAATCTTCACGATGACAATGCACCTGCACATTCAGCGATGATTTTTCGCCAGTTTCTGGCAACAAATTTAATCATCATCCTTGACCATCTTCCTAATTCGCCAGATCTCATCCCCTGCAACTTTTTACTGTTCCCAAAATGCAAAAATATGATGAGAGGACATCACTGGGAAGATGTGGACACAATAAAACAAGAAATGACAAGAAAATTAAAAAGCTTAAGTACCGAGATCTTCCAAGGGTGCATTATACAGTGAAAAAGAAGATGGAATAAGTCACATGTAAAACATAGCAACAAATGGATTTTACTTTGAAGAGGACAAAATCGATGTAGACTAAATTTCGCAAAATAAAGTTTTTATGGCCTCAGTTCGCGTATTTATTGGACAAATCTCGTATGCTTGATAGAATTGTGCAAGAATTTGGTCATCCCTCGATTTTCGACGATCCATAAAAATTCACCTGAGATGCCTTTCCAACACCCACTGTCAAAATTGAGCAGTCTAAATGGAACCAGTGTAGAAATACCCGCTTTCTTGGCGAATTAAAAGACGGTTTAAAAATGTGAATTCGGCATGCTATCAACATATTATATTAAAATATAAGAGATGTCCATGACTCTGATTTTTTAAATGTTTTGTCGAAGGATCAGCCTTCTGATTCTTCGTCTAAATAATCCTGGCAACTCAGATGGCTGACTTCTTAGTTTAGCGTTTATCAAACTTGTGCACCCTGGCAATTGTTTTCCATGGAGTTAGGAAAAAGCGAAAGGTTACCTTCGCGGGATATTTACGCACTTCCGTTGAAAAAACATGAAACTAAATGGAATGAAAATCATGCATTATCAAGACATAGGAGAAAAATTAAATGGGAAATTTCGACAATAGATCATAACGAAGCAACAATTTCAAAGTGTAATAACCATTCGACTTGACCGTAGTGTGATAAGTAGTCTTTCTTAACTGCTCATCGCTAACTGATAACTTGTGATTCACGAGTTTTTACTAATAAAATCAAACTTTTATCGATCTGATCGACATAGATAACAATAAGCATATTCAAAGTGATAAACTGACAAAAAGTGGACGTCAACTGACAATGATTAAATATTAGTACCTGATTCAGAATTTCACGTCGGTCCACTTCGTCGGGTCCTTCAGTGAGGAGTACGTGCGAAATGTTCATTGACCGCCCGAATGGGCAAGTATATACCGTCCCCGTGAGTGAAGTCTCACCTTTACCGGTCATTGTACAATCTAAATGCATGGAATTTAAGTAAACGGGTAAATAAATGGCCAACTCGCTGCATCGCGCGACTAAACTACCTGCGTACGCCGGAGTCTGAGAGGTGTTATTTATTTATTTATTTAACAACCAGCATTGCAAGTAGGTGATAGCCTGGTGGTAATATTCTTGATTACGAGTCATAAACCACTTAAACCATTCATAACACAAGTACATACGGCTTTATCACGTGGGAAAAACACTTTGACAAAAACAAAAGCCTTCCTCTTCTTCAAGCATAAACATTCATTATATACATTTAGATGTACTTTTAACATTAATATGCATTCCCCTTTCATCTATGCTTCAATATTTATGATTAAATTGTCATTCATGATGAAATTTAGGTCAAATAGACTTCGCATTGGCCTGTGCCCGATTATCTCCAGAATACAATAACACTCTAAATTAGCCCTGGGTTATGGCAAGTACATAGAAGATTGAAAACTCTTAGGTAAACGACGGTAAAGACTATACCCAACCAGAGTCAACCATTGGTAAAGTCATACTTCTCTAACATCATTAATCAGGATTCGTATGACGAAAAAATCTATCTTTTTAGTGCCAATTCTCAGCCATCTTTATGTATTTCCATCACGTTCTCGAAGTTTCTGGAAAATTTAGCTTATCCCTAGTCTAACTACATCCATTCTCATTTTTTTTATCTGTATATCTAACAACTACACGCCTGATGAAATCAAGTTACATTTACGGCAGCTCCATAAACGTTTCGGATGACGTGTTTATTTCCTTGGCAGTCTAGACGGCAGCGGGCGCATGCTTATGCCTGCGCCATCACGGCCGGTAAAAAAAAAAGAAAAAAGATGGCCGAGTCGTGTTTCGAAAACGATAAGGCGCCTGAATACGACCGGAAACTCCGCTAAGGCCACGAACGGACAACCGAGGCTCCCCAGACACCCCACCAAGCCTACGGCGTAGAGCACTCCTCCGAGCATTGTGCCCCATTGCGCTACAGAGAGATACGACGGAACGCCGACGCTTTTCTCATGACACACTCTCTCTTGTCCTTTCTTCCCTACAGGTTGTGCGAGAGCTAGAGAGAGCTGGCACGACCCGGAGTCAACCCTCCCTCCAGAAAAAGGATGACATGGAGATGGGTCCCTCCACCCCTTCGCCCAGATCGAGGAAAGCCGGAAAATGTTTTCGGACGCGCGAGTGCGATCCTCGGACCACCCTCAACAGGTGCCCCGGCGTTTTCCCCTGACTGTTGCCGCCTTCTGACTCGATGCGAAGCGGAATAGCGGCGGAGGAGGCGACGGTCGACCGGGCGGACGACGAACCGGCGTTCGACGATCGCACCGCTGCGTACTCCAACGGGTTCCATAAGTGCCCAATCGCACAAACGCATGTATGTGCGTGTGCATGGCAAGAGGAGGATGACATGGGCGAAGTGTGATCATAGAACGGTCGTACTTACACTCTACCCGTGAAGGGAGGCTGGTCACCTCATCTAAGGCGGCGCATGAAACAGACTACCAACCTCCAGTACAAAAACGTCATCATTAACTTATTTGGGTGAGTGAAAATAGATCTTATGTTTTCCACCATCATTTTTATTGCCAACGAACAAAGGATTTCATAGCTACGTACGACGCGTTTTGATGTGTTCAAGAGCAACGACATTGTTCCTGAAACGTCGTTTTGACCGTGAAAACGAGTCTATTCTACAAACTATATTGTATACGTTAGAAATAAAATACGGTAGAAAAACAATAGTTTCATTCATCGGAAAGTTCCACAAATTTGAGCCAGCCAAAGCGCCTATCTAATATGCATTGGGTGGTAAACTTGCATATGTTTTTTAACGTCGGTCGGAAATTGCTTTTCCCTGTTGTTGTTTTTGTATCAATGCTCTGCAGAGTAGCCTTACTCCACAATCCCTGAGGGAGGAGAACGTTATGCGACAGTTTCCTCACTAGCCATATAAAAATCGGTTCTTTGCTTATCGCAAAATATGGCAACGTCCCAGGCGGCCCCATAATAAATGAAGCTGTTTACGGTGGGCAAGCTTTCGACGTCGGAGTAGGCCGAATTTTCCGGTCTCACACAAGCCAGCGCGAATGTAAACAATAGTCAGCTGAAGAAAACTGCCGAGTTTGTCTCCGTCGTGATACATGGCGACGCTCAAGCGTAAATATTTAAGTGATCAGAAAAAATCAGCGTGATGAACAATAATTGGTTTTATTTTAAAAATAACGGTAGTTGCATGGAGAGACTTAAATTTCAACAACGGACTTTTTCCTGTTTTCGTTGCTTAATGCCTTAAGATTCGGAGCAGATGAGCCGAAACCAGACTTTGTAACGCTCACGCGTCCGTTGGTATTATTTGTTTACGCTAGTACCAAAAACCATCGCGGAAACGAATGAGAAATTGACACAGGTGAAACAAGCAAACAGTCTCACCTAAAAAAATACTTCTCGCGTGAAGGCATTCCGTTTACAAACTGTTGATAGAATAAGATTTACGTGATGCCGAAGTCTTGTCTAAACACCTTCCAATATTTTAGTCACCGTTTACACTTGCTTATATCAACAGGCAAAAACAAACGACAAGGACGATGAGCACTATGTCACCGGGTTGCCAGCCACGACAGAAAGATATTTACCGTGGCAAGGAAGCATGATACGTGTGCAGTTTCCATCTGGTTCTGAAAGATTTATGCCTTCGGCTTCGTTCACGGTAAGGTCTCGGCGATAAAATGGGAGAGGTGAATCATCAAAACTGAACTAACCTTCCTCATCGCTGGCACGCCTTTCCGAACGCGCCCCGGACTGGTTGGCCCCCATCACGTGACGAGGAGGGGTTGTGGACAGGAGGGGTCCAGCACGCCCGCGTTTACACGCAAACTATAACAGAGCGCCGAATTCTGCTCGCTGGGGAGTCTGCCCCGTGTGGATCCTCCGCCGACCCCCAGTCGCACCCGCCAGGCATGAAAGACGACTACGAGGACCCCGGAACGTACCCTTAAGGTCCCGGAGAGGAGACCGTCGACCGATGGAGGGACTCACCGATCCGACGTCCGCCACATCGCCGATCACGCCATGGCGGCGGCGAGGGCGTCGTCGCCTCGCGGGGACGTCGGGAGAAGTCCGCGCACACCCTGGCGAGAGGGGCTTTGCGTGTGTTGCTGCGGCGGCAAGAGCCTGAGGTTAGCGAGAGCGGCGGCTGGGACTCGTGGTTGAGCCCTGTTTCGGCGAGGGGGGCGGAGAGGGAGAGCGCTCTCTCTCTCTCTCTCGCCGAACGATGGGAGAGGCGCGGTGGATCAGCCGCCGCCGAGCGAACTGGCGATTGAGCGGTCGTTTTGCGAGAGTCGGTCGTTCCTGTTGGGGTGGCGGTGATGGTGAGGGTGGGGGAGAGGGGGAGGAGAGGACAGGCAGCAGAGAGAGAGAGGAAGGGAGGTGGAGGGTGGAGAGTTGGTGCTGGGTGTTATGCGTGTTTCGGAGAACCTGAGAGGAAGGGATGGGGTCAGGAAGGAGAGGGGTGAGAAGGGAAATGGGAGGGGTTAAGGAAGGGGAGGGGGTAGCGTTGGGGCGAGGGAGGGAAGGATGTGGAATGGGGGGTTGTGACTGGAAAGAGGAAGTGGGCTACTTCCTACGCATGCGCCTTCTAACTCGGCGCCCCAAGTTTATTTTTCCCGAGAGCTGCTCTCTGGCCCTTTTCTCGCGGGGAAAATTCAAGGCGGAATGCATGCCAGTCGTGGGCAAACCCCTCGCGAACGATTCGATGAGGTTCTTTGCCGTTTTAATTGAGAATTAAAAGAAAATCCTCAGCTCATTCCCTTGGCCCCTTCCAAACCGCTCGATTCCCCGATTCCAATCCCTTTTTTTTTAGAATTTTCTCTGAGCTCAAGGTACTCTTAAAGCCGGGTGAGAAACCGTTCAAAATCTTTCATGAAGTACAATATTTATATTTCTTTAACCGCAATCAATTCTCATTGACCTTTTGGGACCCTGGTGGAGATTATGAAATCCTTTTTTGAATTTTTAGGTCATTCGCAACAATAACGTAGATTTATTTTCAGAACATTTAACCAACTTTTCTACTTTTCGTTAGTTTCTCTGAATATCCAAAGCGTTTAAACATTTCATCACTTTGTCACCAATTCTGTTTGATATTATTTTTGAGTTTATGATGTCGTTTTCGCTTAAGGTTTACGTAGCTTTAAACTTGGTTTAATGCACAATAGATTTTTCTATCTCTCATTAAAATTTCAAAGAAACTGCGGGAGATGCCGCAACCAACCAACCGCAATTTAAAGCCCCCAAAATTTCAGAGTGTAAGAGGAAGTCTCGGTAGCTTAACTAGCTAAAGCACTCGGCCAGATATCGAGGGATCCGGGTTCGCATCCCGGTAAAGGCGAATGATTTCAGAGAGTAAAATCTCTCATTATTTTATTTATTTCAAACGGACACTTTGTGATGAAATGTTCAAGGAAGAAAACGACCGATACCAAAAAAAAAACACTGTATAACCAATTCCATAAATTCTCCCACTCGATCCATCTTCCCTAGTTTGAAAATGCCCAGCGTTCAATTTTCCCTAGTTATCTCCCACCCTTAGTGAAGAGGTGTCCTCCATTTTAATGACCAGTATTTCAGACTTTACCCGGGCTGCGTACTCGAACATTGTAAAATTTTAGTCTCGATGAACAAAACAAAAAGAGAGACTGTATGGATTTGAAGGGTTGCAAGTGATCAGTCCACTTCCCCCTCGCCCCCAGTTGATCCCTCTGAGTTTATTTTTTTCACTCAACTACATAGTTTTGACATACCTTTGTCTTAACCCCCAAAGCCGCATCTTAATGCATAATTGACATAAACATACATGTTACATAATTATTGTATATACATAAAAACACAGTATTCCACCCGAAGGTCGGGTAGGTGATGGTAGAGTTCATCCAGTACTAAGCCCTATACGGCGTGTGAATATTCACACATCAGGGTAGAGGAGCCAGTTCCTTGCCCTGTGCCGGTTATGGTTTCCCAGGATAGCCTGATACCCGAAGAATCACATAGCTTGGGTGGAGCTGCAGGCAAACCCGGGACCCTCCGGTCAGTAGTCCAACGCTCTACCCCCTGGACCACCGCGACCCACTGTTGTATATACATACATATTATATCTGTATACATAATAACATATTAATTGGTTATTATGCTCTCGTACAATACAATTCAATGCCACTTTATCTTGATTCATAAGTAGTTTACGTAGGATTTTCTTCTTCTTACTCCTATGTTGTCTTCGTCACTGGCCTGGATTTTTTCTTTCGGGAGTTCTTCAATTGTGTCTGAATTTGTCGGCAGTAACTTTCCAATGTCTTTCAGGGATTTAATTGGGTCTCTATTTATTTCCTCCAGCTGTCTCTGGTATTCTGTGTATATTGGGCAATGGAGAATGCGGTGTTCGACCATATCTTCGCCCTTTTCTCTTTAGATCTGAAATAGCTTTTCGTCCCATAATTGCTAGGGTCGTTGGTGTGATCTCAATTATAACAGTAAGGGCATGATTGCTAACGGTTCTATACCCTAATGCTATCCCGAGTAAACAGGATCTTTGGGCCTCGTTCAATTTACGGTTTTTACTGTTCAAAGTTAGTTTTCCTCCCAAACTTCGCATCCGTAAGATAGGATTGGTAGTGCCACTGAGTAATAGAGGATATTCAGACTTTTATTATTAATGGAGTAGGGAATTTTACAATATCTTCGGAGGGTTTGAAATATTGTTTTTTACCCTGGCAACAATGTAGTTCACGTGTGTTTGAAGAGTCAATTTGACGTCAGAAACGATTCCAAGGTATTTAAAATGAGATACTCTCTTGACATTTTTCCCGTACAGTTTTATAGAAGGATTCCTTTGAAGGCTCCTCCCAAAACACATATATACAGTCTTTCCTGTCAAGATTTTTAATTTAACTGAAGAACGCCAGGTGGTTGACTTATCCATGCGCCCTTTAGCTTTGTCTTCAATTTCCTTCCACGTGTTCGCTTTGATGATTATTACGACGTCATCTGCTTAGGCGATTGTACTACATCTCTGGTGAAGGACTGAGCGGAACTACCCATTCATCATGGTATTCCAAAGTTTCGGCCCAAGGACTGAACCCTGTAGAGCTCCCTTCGTGATATTTTTCTCCTTCTGAAGTTGCTTACTTTGCAATACCGTTTGCCTCTCTTTAAAATAGTTGCGAATAATTTTGATTAGGTTAGCCGGTAGTTTCAGGTTGAGTAGTTCAACGAGGCATGCCGGCCACCAAACTGAATCAAATGCTACTTCGAAGTCGACAAATATTGTGATTACATAAAGAGTATTGCAGTTTTTTTTATTTCCTGCTTCAGAGTTTCAGCGGCATCTATTGTACTTTTCTCTTTTCTAAACCCGAACTTATTTCTATGATACAGGATATTCTCTGATACTGCTTCCTCTATTTTTAGCTTTATGGCTCTTTCGCAAAGCTTACCAAGTTCTGAGAGGAAAGTAAGTGGCCAGAAGGACTTTGCGTCTTTGGGGTCATTTTTGGTGATTTAAGTATAGTATGTAGTACACCAATTTTCCATGGCTTTGGAAAGTAACCTGTCGATAAGCTATCGTTCAATAATCTTGTGATGAAGGCAGCAGTGGTTCGTTCTTATTTTTTAATCATTTGCCCATGAATTCCGTCGGAGCCTGGAGCTTTTCCTATTTTTATTTGTGAAACAACGTACTCAATGTCCAATTCGGCAAGTGATATATCCGGTGTGTCCCCGTCTTCTTCCGCGAGCCGCCTTGTTTTTTGTTTACAATGAGTTTAACACTTTAGTCTATCAACCGTTGATGAATATTACATTTTCGAAGCAACCGTAAACTGATATCTATTAATACTCTTTCGTTCTACTTGCAATTTCAACAAGAGAAATGATCATTCCCGTTTACGTAATTACGAATGACGTGTTCCTAATGGTTGAAAGGGTAGAAAATAAGATTCAATTCAAGTAAAAAAAAACGGAAGTCTAATCACAACCCAAACATCTTCGGTTTGGAAACCGCACGAAAATTATAAAGAGATATATAATAAAATTCGCCTCAGTGTTTGCCGATGAATTCACGCGGATTTACCTGAGTTGGGTTGACAAGAACAAAAACGGAAAACCGAGTTGGTTGAAAAGAGTGAGATTCAGAACTGACAAATCCAATAGCGCATTCCTTTACCTCGAAAGAAATATAGTATGTAGTCAATTGAGCGAATTTTGCAACAAAGAACCATTGAAACTTCTAAATCCCTAAAATAAGCGTCACGTTAAATAAGGTGTTGAATATCAATATGCGGAAAACTACGAATTGTAAATGCTCTGGTGACGAAAAAATTACGTCATTATCACGCATGTCAGAGGAACAAAGAGACAATGAAATTTCCGATGAAAATTGTTTATATTCTTGTTCAAGAATATTTATTGACATTTAACTAAGAAACACTTGGCGATCTTCGGCAGAGCAATATGAAATTACATATAAATTATCTTTAGGATGGGACCAATCAAATTTCCTCATGATCAAGAGCCGTTGCTTGTTGGATCGGTTACCAGTTGTTTCAATTACGACAGTCAACAGTAGCTTGCTTTTCTCTTTTAACGTGATGCTGTTCTTCATTACCACCAAATTGTGATCATGTACGAGGATGAAGTGAAAGCTCCGCTTCACCAGCACAATACACGGCTAACTCCTGGTACACTGTAATGATGTTCGACGGACACAGTGCTGTAGGTAGACATCCCGGAAACTATGCTGCATTTAACGAACGCTCTTTCCGTGGTTTTATAACCTTTTTGTGATGTGTGGCTTAGCCAGAGCTAGTGGCGCTTTGAAGCTGGCTTCTCTGGAGAGAAGCCATGGTCAAAGGCATCAAGTTAACATGCAGCAAAGATATTGAGATATAGAGCGGCATCTTGAAAGTCGGATCCTGATGAGAATATTTTAAGAATAGTATGCTCAGTACTACTGGGTTTTATTTATATTCATATATTTATGATGATATCATATTTGTCCAGTAATTTATATCTCTTTCTCATTAAAACCTAATTTTAAATACACTGTACCTGTGGTTTTTCAACATAAGAGACAGTAAAAATTTTCAAAATTATAAGAGATGCTTCATTAGAATTATCAAAATAGATTTTATTGCAAATACTATATACTCTGAATGTTTTCTCACAGATGGCCAAATTTTATATTTTGAAATCCATACTATTCATGCATGTTAAATCTTAACCGATGCACTTGCCTCACAAAAGAAACCAGTTCGGAAATTGTCACAGCGCAGTTGAAACATCGGCATCCGTGGTATTACCATTATAAAATACTTAGAAAAACACTAAGATTTTGGCGGCCATAAAAGGCCACAAATTTAGTAGTGTTTTAATTTTCTTCTTCATACATAAATAAAGCTCTCATTTCCCACTAAATTAATGTACAAATTCAGTACATGAAAAATAATTTATCTGAACAAGCTAAAAGTTACCTAACATGTCCGAGTTGGCTTACAAAATCTTGGGTACTATTTTTTTATTTCTTCGAAGAATCTTAGAGAAAAGAGAACGGAAATATTACTTCGGCCACGAAGATAAATTAGATTTAAAAGCTACTTCAAGAGAAGCTAATTGATATATTTAGTTAAATTATATACAGTGATGAAACAACAAAGACAAGAGACTGATATGTTTTTGTGATACTCTTTTGTATTTGATGAATTTAAAGAATCATTACATTATAATGCTATTATTTACTTTCGTGAGAGTGAATGTTGTTTTAAGGCGATTATGAAACTCGCTATATTATGGTAATTCTTGATCTTTCAAAGTTCATATTATGCTCCACTCCGATTTAAGGATTGTAATAAAAAATTCTGTTTGATGCATGACCTGGTGAGTGTAGGCTTGATTGATTTTTCGTGAGCATACGATTCCTTTACAATGCTGGCCTTAATAATTGAAACTTATACTAAATATAGATACGCTACGGCTGACAAAGTTTAATCAAGCTGTATTGATGGTGAACTGATGAACAAATGCCAGAAAGTAAGTTCCGTTTTCAAACATTTCCTCGTCTAAAATCCTTCTTTGCTGGCAGGTGGTTGCGTCCAGATAACGGGCACGATCAAGTCGTTAATAAGTGGCTTGCATCCCTGACAGCTCTTTCTACTGTGAATAGATGCAGAACCCGGTGCCCTACTATGGCAAGGACCTCAAAAATGGCAGACACTTACCCGAAAAGACATGCACATTAAATGACAATAAAAAGGATTTAGGAGTGAATGCTTGTTTTTTTGCAATAGCTCATTTGAAATTACTTGTACCTTCTTGAGGACCCTATAATATATTTTGTTATTTTTGTTTGCCCAATGAAACATTGGCTTAGCAGTATCACTTTGCGAGTGCCAGATTTTCCTGGGAAAACAGAGGCGGCATGGAGTAAAAATGACCCTCCTACCCCGATGCATGCTTCTCTCCGTTGGGTCTTAGGCGATTCTTTACTTATTAAAGCCATCATATAGATTGCGAGAATTTCACTGTGTGAAAATGGCCGTGATCCTCGTCAAGGTTAATGACATTTACACTGTAAAATTCTCACATTTCAAGACTTATCTACGGGTGACCCCGCTAAAGTAACTGCCGCGGAAAACTCCACAGTTCTTTGAAGTATAGAGATTGAATACTGAGGGAGTGGTGGTTCGTTAAATGATGCAACAATGTCTGCCCAATTCTATCTGATATCAGGTAAATATGCGGGGGAGTTTAATTTTATTTTCATTTTCCCCAATCAATGTCTATCGTGATGGGGATGTGTATCCGCCGAGCAGTCTTTGGGATGAGAGAGGTGATTCTACTCATTAGCTCATGTTAAGTCTAAACCCAATTTTTGAAGGTTCTAATTGATTCCTACAATTTTCAGCACATTTCTGAAACAGCACTTAAATTTTAAATATCATTAATTTCGGTCAATTTTCAATCTCTAAACGCACTTTATCACGAAATCATCAGCTAAACGTGAAATATTGATTCGAGGTGCGTTCAAGTTTTGAGATCTCCCAAGATTTTTCTGACCAAATATTAAAACCAGAAAATTGAAACCTCTGTTACTTCTCTACATAATCTCCATGTAGGCGTACATATTTTCCACAACGTGAACACCATGATTCCACGACCGCTGAGAACCCTTCTGTAGGGATCTCTTATGCCTACTGCTTGCACGAATCCGGCTGGTCCACGACCGAGGCTTCTTGGGTTCGTTGTCACATGACATTCAGCCTTATTCGTGTCGTGGCACCTAAGACGTTTTTCACATCCGTAAAACTATCACCCTAGGTCCCACTAAATTGAAATGAATTTTAATAGGTTTTTAATAACAATTAAATGGGGAAAATGGATTAATAGAGGCTGTTCTTGTAGACCAAATGATGTCATTTTAAGTATTGAAAACGGTTCTCACTCTCGTATATATATTTATTTATTAGGTAATCTACCGGTTAAGGTAGGTTTCTGGATGGACACAACTATCAAATAAACATTCTGTAACTCCAAACAAAACCCAATCCAGCAACCTAATCTACATCAGATCCCTCTTCATCTCTGTGTACTTCTTTCCTCCCTTCATCACGTCCAACTACCCTATCCAGTTCCTTCCCTTTCCTCGTTTGCCTAACATTCTCCCCTCTATTACCTTCTTCAATACTCCACTACCGCTCAATACGCCTTTCATCCATTTTTCCTGCCTCCATAGGATTTCTCTCAACAAACCCCTCTCCTCACCCACCATCTCCACAGTACTTCCTCATTTGTTTTCCTTTCGGTCCATTTCACCTCCTCCATTCTTCTCCACACCCACATTTCAAAAGCCTCCAATCTACGTCTATCCCAAAGAGAAATAGAAGAAAATTTCATAAGTCGGTCAAGAGCGTACGAAGGCGTTAAGTGGGTTGCCTTCCCAACAGGCGCTACGCATGACAACTCGCAGTCGCAGTGCATTGAGGGTTTTTTATTCATTCCTGGTACCTAGTTTTTCACAGCAAAAATTATTCACACAAAAGATTAAAGTAATCTGAATGCACTAAATACGCTTGATCAAAATAAACAATCAAAATCCATTCGGCTAACCACAGCTGTCTAGGAACGGATAAAATACATACGTAAGATTAAGAAATTTCGACTAATGACTGCTCACTAATGTTCCTATCACAAGACCAAATTTTGTTCAAGAAATTTCATATAATTGAATATAGTTGGCGTCATGATCGACTTGAGCGGTTCATTTCCCAAAGAAGTCGTTCAGAATCCTGCTCCCGGAAAATTTCTCGGAGATAAAGAGATCATTGAATGGAATTAACCGATCAGAACGAGCAATGCGCGCAGCGATACGCAACTTTTGAAATTCAACACATCGATCTGTATGTTTCTTTTCAAGTCCTTACATTATTGCTTTACGTTTTTTCAAAGTGAGCAAATAATTTATCGAATGCGCTAACCGGCATACTTTAAATAAATAAAATTTTACGTTAATCGCGAAATTGAAATGTATTCAACCGTAAAATTCTCAATCACGACCAACTTCTATATCGTTTGCGGCGAACTTAGAATAAATTTAACTCATAAGAAAAATCATAGAAAATAATTGGAAATGGTATTACTTTTACGGGTGTTTTTCCTTTCACCAGTGACCAAAGTAATGGTAATTGTTCCCACAAAAGATTCTCTGACCATGCGAAAGCCTCTTCAAAGTTGTGATCCAAGGGTTGAAGTTTGATCGCTCGTGATTTACGTTATATTCAAGATGTTTTGTACCAATATCTAGTCGAAGTTGAATTGTATGATGAGAAAGGGGCTAAAGGAGTAATAACTAATTTCCTAACGACATCTCAGCCATACGCTCCTGCTGCGATGTCTTTTCAGGGTAATATGCTGTGTTCGAGATTGAAATGTTGAAGTGAATACCTCAGAAATAAGATACACACGTGCCGTACAGAATAATACCTTTCTTCTTCGTGCTCCACAGAATCTTTCCCAACCCGCATGCGCCTTTGGTGCAACTAATCAACCCCCAGGGACCACAAAAATGGTACGGCAGTCCTAAGCCGCAAATTCTTCCCTGGGCTTCGCGCCAGGTGGTCGCTTTTGAAGAAATATCCGCGTTCGGGTGAGATCCAGCCTGAAGTCGCTTGACCGTCGAGACCACATGGCTTTTTCCTCGGATCCCTTAAGCATGGGGATATCAAGCGTGGATGCTGCAGAGGATATAGAGTACTTGACGATACTCTGGTATTTAAGGATGACTTTAACTCAAATTCGATCAAACGTTCAAGTCTTGAGTGTTAGCTTTTAAATTAAATCGGAACATATCAAAATATTTCAGACGTGCTGAATTAGAGATCTGAAAACTTTTCATTAATTTTTATGTTATTGAGACTCGAAACAGTTCCATCCACATATGCCCCACCTTTGTCGGCGAGGTAATACTCACGCCTGCTGCTCCAGAGGTAGTGGGTTGAATTCCCACCTTAGTGGGGTTTTCTACTTCTTACGCCTGGGTTTGATTGTAACAATTCTGCCCCGGGTTTGTTCTCTTGAGAGACAACAAATAAATAAATATTTCAAACACGTTGAAAACGTTTCACGTTGTGACATAAAGATATGGATTGGTTTTGAGATTTAATGCGGTGGTGTATAGAATGAAAAAATGTTCAATATGGGTACTTAAAAAGGGTGTAAATGCCATACCTTATGCACGAAAACTTACTAATTAATTATCAAAAATGTAACTATGGCCTCCTCTCTTGCAATATTCGTGAAGAGGTAAATATACCTGTAGTTATCGAATCCTAATTTTTTTTCCGATATATTTTATGACGTTAGGTACATATTCACAAATTATTTTTAATTCAAGCATTAAGATTGCTATTTTTTTATTTTTATTTTAACTAAGATGCATGGTGGAGTCTATAGAATACTGCTAATGGGACGGGTTGTATATTAAGAAAGACCCCACGCGTAAGAGACCATGTGTTCGAGTAAGAATAACTGAATTAGGTATGAAAAATATTTAAGAGCTTGCAGTTTTTACCTCTGTATTAGACTTGAAGATCCAACGTCAGAATGAACAGATTGCTACGGCAGGAATCGTGCAGTTTTATAAGCGACATTGGGGAATTAATCCACGCCCGACATTGCATCAATACAAAAGGAAAAAAGAGACAGAATTAGTGAAATATACTGCCGGTGGGTTATCTTAATTTTGATCTTCCACAACTAGCGACCATGGCATCAGGAACAGACAACACTAACAAATGAATAAAAATTCCCTATTTCCAAACTTATTCCACTAAGATTTCAGACCTGGTGTCCTGATAGCTACAACCTTATTTCCTTACTGTAGCTTGCTGAGTATTTGCAGATTGTGTAGAAAAAATATTCGTATGCAATTACACATGCGTATATGTTTGCAAAAATAGGGAAGAGACAAAAACACCGAATAACTATATCCCATTATTTCACTTTTGGTCATAATAGTAAAATTATTACAGGATAGAACAAAAAATGCTTTCGTAAACGAATTACTACGTCAAGCAGGGACTCTATCACAACTTGAAAATTTTCTTTCGCTAGACTTCATTCCTGCATCATCCCCAAATTAATGCTGTCCCTCAATTCTTTGACAACAATCTATTATAAATTTTGGTTTGGCATCTTCGCTATGAGTCAGGCGGTCTCTTTGCTTTACGCGAGAGTTGTAGCACTACATAATATCCCACAAGCCGCCTCAAGGGCGTGTGGCTTGCGGGGGGTGTTAGGTCACCATCTGTAAAAGGGAACAAAACCACATTCAAAATGAATACATACTAGCAAACCTATACCCACAGTGGCGTATACATTCATGCAAAAATCTTTTCATTCTACACGCATACAAATACAACAACTATCATCTTACAAACAATTGCACCTTAGGATGCAGTAAGAAATTTATCCGATAATGTGCAAGCTAGAATTTGAAAAGTAAAAAGGCGAAATTCCACTACCACATGGACATGCACATCGTACAATGGTCCCCTTCCCTAGGACACAGGTAAGGAATGTGACCCAACGCTGCAGGAAGCGGGAGGTTTCCCCCATAGAGAGACAAAAGGGATGGAAGAGGAATCTTAAAAACAGACAAGGCAGAGCAAGCAATAGTGTAAAGGACACTACATTATTAAATGGCATTCTAATGCGGTCATGCGGAAAGAAAGGGTTTTGACAGCAAAACACACGATGCTAGTGAAAGTGGATGCAATTGAGAAGAACTAATTACTCCCCAGACGCTGAGGGTGGCAAGTGGAATTTTTACTATCTGTAACCATGCATTTTCTATCCCGTATTATCCGTGAGAATGAGTCCTTGAGTCTGCCAGTTCTGGGATCTATTTCCCGAATTTTATATACATGATCCAAGCGACCAATGTATGTTGGTGTGCGAATAATTTGCGCGAGACCTCGGTGCTGAACCATGCGGATCTGAATTCATTTAATAAGTTCAGCCTAGCATTGAATCATTTTCTTCTAATGTTTCCCAACCCAACTCTATAAGCATTGCACCAATGAGGGACGAACAGTTAAATTTTCAATGAGTGTAAAAAAAGGCTTGATTTTCATATGAAAGATTGGAGCAGCATTAATTGCTCTTGCAGCTCTTTTGATGATTTATGTTAGCGAATGGAGCAAATGGAAAAATCTCGTGAGTAAATTTTTCAAAAAAATTCGTCGTTTGAAGCAATTTCTCTCGCTTTATGCAAAGGCCATCGTCATATATGCTTTCTTTCATGAAAAGAAATTTGAAAAAAGTGGGATTTAACTTGCTTCCAAAATCAAGCCCAAAATTTCAGATGGTAAAGTCTGCAATGAAGGGTTGTTACTACTGCCATAAACTTAACTTTTTACGTCATCATTAAATTATGCGAGTAAACTACCTTACTCCTCTTTGAAATCTTACATCCCAAGCCTAGACCTCTTTTTTAATTGTCCTTCTGACTTTTATGTGTCTATGGATATCCTCAGCTATTCGATTTTACAAATTTTGGATCATAACACTTAATCGAAATCACGAGCAATAATTTATAAGAGTATCAACTACTTTAACATTTCCATTTATCAGCATTAAGGTGTCAAGATGCAAAACAGAACTCCATATAAATTTCGATATCACTAAAATTGTATTAATCACAGCACCGACGTGGGTGGACTGAAAACTTTTCGATTTCAACATAAAAATTGGTAGCACTCTTCAATAAAAGTTGGGGAATGTCTTTGCGCATACTTTAAAAGGTACTCAATAAATATTAAGCCATTCTGGGTACTAACTTTTTGTATGGTAATGATTTGAGCGAGTCTTTGTGATGTATTCTGTGAAAATTGAAACTGGGAAAAAATGGACAAAAATTAGTAGCAAGCTGTCATTAAATTTTAGTTTTTGAAAGATAACACACCTGCTCATCAAAGACGATTTGGGCACTGTGAATGGGAGCATTTTATCGACGAGCGCGAAATTTTGGGCAACTGAATTTAAACGTGGCCGTGCCAGCTTGGCTGATAATGAACGTTCGGCCCGGCCAAAAACTGCAACAACCACCAATACCATCGAAAAAGTTCCCCAAATAGTACTGGAAAACTACCGAATTAAGGTCAGAGAGATAGCAGAGGCTATGGCTATATCGCAAGAACGTATTTTTCATATATTGACTGAATAATTGGACATGCGCAAGCTAACGGGCGTTGCGTGCTGCGTTTGTTCACTTTGAGCCAAAAACGCATTCGAGTAAACATTTCTAAGGTCCTGTTGGAGCGGTTTTAGCAAAGGGAGTCAGATTTCTATGTATGACTTTAAATAAAACTTTAAACCACCACTACACTCCTGAGACGAAAGAAAAGTCAAAACAGCTGACTGCAACGGGTGAACCTGCTTCGACAAAGGCGAAGACGGTTTCATCGATCGGTGATGGTGATAGTTTTTCGGGATAGTCACGGCATTGTTTTCATTGATTACCTTAAAACAGGTAAAACAATAACGGGAGATTACTACGTGTCACTACTCGATAAGCTGAATGCAGGAATTGCAAAAAACGACCGTATTTGAAGTAGAAGAAAGTTCTTTTCCATTAGGAGTGTGAACTCGCGGTCGCCACGATTAAAATTCACGAATTGAAATTCGGATTGGTTGACCACTCACTGTATTCACCTGGTCTCTCTAGTAGCTTTTCTTGTTTTGTAACCTCAAAGTTTCGCTTGGAAGACAAATATTTTCATCGGATGAGGAGAATATCGAATAGGTAAACGTCTATTTTGCAGAAAATGACGTAAAATACCATTTAGAAGAGTTAAAAATGTTGGATCATCGCTGGTAAAAGTAATCGGTTTCAAAGTAGGCTATGTTGAAAAATAAAATTAACCTCAAGGATAAATATCTCTTTTATTTGTTAGGTCAGAAACTTTTCAGACTACGCACGTATTCCGAAGACATACTGGTATTTATTTGGGGGTAAATAAACTAATATACACGAAATCAATATCGATGTGTTACTCGATAATTAGTTATAAAATTAAATCCATAGGACAGTATTAACGAAAGTTTTGCAGGCGTACCTTATTGGTTTATATTTCTGCAACCACTTTGGTTTTGAGTCGCGGGCAGTAATGCATTAAATAAGAAACTATTGAAAACAGTCTAAATTCCTCTATCAGTAAATAAAAGGAAAATATTTCTAAAAATTAAATTCTCATAACAATAGATTAAACTGATTTTAAGTGTGTAAAAAACTATTTGAAGGAAGATCTGAAGAAAACTGACCGATAAAAGAAAGTATATCGAAAGTACAGCACTTCTTATTTGTTTCATGTAGCACCACGTGAGATGCTAAAATACACCATTAGTTGGTTGTGCGCTTCCTCTAGGTTCAAATCGAGGTAGGAATAAATGGAAAAGCGGAAGCCTAAGGTTAGACAGAGAAAGCACAAAGCATTCATAGACATCTACATACGAAGGATATTCGGTGAATAATTATTTTTATTATTTGTAATCTACTGATTAAGTTAGGTTTTTGATGGCCACAAGTTACAAAATGGTATGGACATAATTCCCTTGTTTCTCCTAACAAAGCACAACCCGGCATCCAATCATACTACAAGCCCCTAATCAATTCGGCATACTTCCTCCCGCTCTTCGTTCCGTTCAACATTCTTATTCCACTTCTACCCTTCTTCGCTTGCCTAATATTCTCCCCTATATCACAGTTTTCAACCTCCCATTGCCAATCAAAACGCATATTAATCCACCCTTGTCACAAAAATCTTTCTAAGCCACCTGAATGGCAAGATCAATAAAACCTTAGGGGACTGACCTTGCTCTTGGCACATTTTATACCTTAAATGTCCTCATTCCATTAATCATATTTGAAGAGGTAAATACGAGTAAAATCCTTCTTCCAAGCAAAGCCTTTCTTACTTTTCTGGGTGATTGTCAATAACGTGAATAAACCATAAACACAGTAATCAACCCGAAGGTCGGTTTAGTAGGTGATGGTAGAGCTCACCCATGTACCAAGCCCGACGGCGTGTGAAAATTCACACATCAGGGTAGGGGGGCCAGTTCCTTTCCCTGTGCCGGTTATGGTTTCCCAGGAAGACCTGGTACCCGAAAAATCAACTAGCTTGGGTGGAGCTGCAGGTACCCAAAGTGCCTTGCCCGGGAATCGAACCCGGGACCAACGCGTAGAGTCCAACGCTCTACCCCCTAGACCACCGCGACCCGCTAATAACGTGAATAACCAGTAAATATTTTTTTTAATTTTGATCATTCTATATGATCACTAAATTTTGATTGAACATCACCTGACTAAAAAATATATTATAGAGCTAGTCACCACAGACATAGTCTTTTTTGTGCTTTATATATATATATATACCTATACCTATATATACCCAAGTCACCCAAATACCTTTTTGCAATGGTAAGTTGAAGCCTCCCATTGCTGCTCTCATCTACATTTACACAATACCCTGCAAACCGCCGAAAGGGCGTGAGACGGGGGGTGTTAGGTCACCAGCCAAGCATGACCAATTCCACGCATGTCACTTCTACACAAATATTAGTTTGATCAGGCACTCGAAAAATATTAATCACACGAAAGGAAGTACTTACATACAACAATATTCAATAACAGCATACGCATATTCAAATCATGTTGTAGAACTGTTAAACAGATGGGTCTATTAAATTTTAAACAATAACATGCAGGAAGGAACATACAAGATGTCGACAAAATATACACACTACCAATTCTAATTATCTCCAACGCGATTGCTGTTATATCTATTTTGATCTGTAATGGTACGAGGAAAAAAACGACATTTTAAATGTATCCGCTCTCTTATCTATCTCCCCGATTTTATGTTAGTGATTATATCTACCATAGTAAGTCGAGATCTTTAATATGTCTTTAACATCCTCATATGAGTGACCTGCCGCAAAGTTACGCAGTTAATTTAACCTGCATTTAACTATTCGGTCAACTAGTGGCTCCCATCCTAATTTTTCATTTTTTTCAAATACTATATGAGTAGTATTATGACCCTGCTAACAACAACTGTTCATGACAACTTTTCACAAACCTAGCTGCTCTATCTTTTCCATTAACATTGGGATATGAAATAATTTTCCAGTTCAGTCTATCAAGCAATATTGCTGTCGTCACATAATAAACCTTCCAGCACTCATTTTTATATACGAATGCGTACTTGGTAAGAGTGAATGTGGTTTCATGATTAAATTGCTGGTAATTTGTATTTACAGTAAGTAAATAGCTCATAGCTCACTGTAAAAGTTTACAGTGAGCTATGAACAGTTACAATACATTAGGACATAACAGCAAAACTTAGGATCACCTAGTTTCAAATTTGGATTTTCCCCTTTGAAAATTTAAAATATCTCTTATAGAAATATATTCAGGCAGGGGCTATACAGTTTATTTTTTACTGTTTCCCAGACAGTCAATCATTCTAGGACAAATACAAGCAGTCAAAAGAAAATATATTAATATCATAGAAACTACCCTAAGTTGATTGACGGATGACCCTATTCATATATTCACTTTATAATAATATTTTTCCGGCTCTTTCACACAGCGCACCGCCTCATTAATGAATTACGAACTTACTTTGCAGCTTTGAGCGAGGAATGAATAGGAAGTTATTAATGATTTCCCGTCCCTCAGCCTCAGTGTTAATGGTAATTATTTACGTTGTTCACGTCATGGAACCACTAAATTTATGACCTTCTAAAAATGTTCCCGAGTATATCAGTTAAGGAAGCATAATTTAAATTAGGTTCACATCTATAAACATCTCTTTTGAAGTTTTACGAGTACCAGCTAAAAGATCGTTTTAGTATTTTTAGCACCCTACAATCCACCGCCAGGGTGTATGGCAGGGGGTGAATACACACCAGACTAATTTTTACCCCTACCGCGCTCAGAAAACGTTATTCTGATCCCTTATCGTTCGTGGAAACATACACGTAAATACAAGTAAAGTGGTTTGATTATTAAAAGTCAGTACTCTCTAATTTTGCTGACAGGAGCTCGCCTACCGTAGTGCGATTGGGCTAATAATACATTTTCAACATCATTGCTAATGAGACATTCTTCTAATTTATTCAAGACATTTAATCTGTAATTTAAGCTTTGCTCGCTGAGTGATTCCCAGCCTAGCTCTTCAAATAATTTTGATATGCTACTCAGTTTATCGTAACGATTCACAAATCTGGTCCCTCTACTGGCGATAGGGGCTTCTTTATCGGCCTCAGTTCATAAGTGATAGAAGTAAACTTTATGATTCAGAAATAGGGTTGTTGCTCAAGTTTTTATACATTTTAAGCAAAACGCTTTATTAGCAAAACGCTTGATCATCCGCAATCTTAACTTATTTGAATGTTTCCCACCTTACGTTCACTTAAGCCTCCAGCCCTTCCCATGCCTCCTTAAAATCTACGAACTATAGAAGTGCATTCTAGTTGTACTCGGTTTCTTACTACTGGTGACCTCAAGTGATAATTATTGCAATGGCATTACCTATACCACCCTTATTATAAACCCAAAATTATCGTCACCTAATTTTCTCTTTTCTCCGTCCTTATGTTGATGATCCTAAGTATTACCTTTGCTGAGCATGAAATCAAGCTTGTAGTTCTCACATATTGCTCCTTTTCATCACCTTCAGTACTCTTCTAATAATTCCCAATTTATTGCTAGCTTGTCCACGTATGTGTTTCACCCAGGAGAGGTTGTGAGTGAGAGTAACGCCTAGGCATTAATGAGTCTACGCATTCAATTTCTGTTTCCGATGCAGTGGGCGTTCGGGAGGGAATTGCTCTTCTTCCAACAATTTATGGCTGCGCACTTTTTTAAGTTTAATTCTAATTGCCATGTATCGCACCAGCGTTGTATAGTATTAAGGTCATCTGATAAAGCTGCTGCGTCTTCTACAGGTCTTCTCTGTACATTAGAAATATCACGGTAAAACACTGCATCATAGGCAAATAAAAGTATCTTACTAGTGACTACAGAGTCAATGTCGTAAACGTAAAGTAGGAATAAAAGAAGACCGACGACACTTCCCAGTGGAACACCCGAAGTAACGTCTACTCCATTTGAGCTAACTCCATCTATGACTACCCTTTTTACCCGAAAATTCAAGAAGTCTTTAATCCACCCCAGGCTATTTTTATCTATGTCATATGCTTCCAGCTTTGCGAGTAGTTTACTAATAGGTACTTTGTCGAAGGCTTTCTTAAAATCTAGAAAAATTGCGTTCACTGGAACATTGCCCACTCCCTAAATCAGAATATCATGAATAAAGAGTGCCAGATGTATCTCGAAGGATCTACATTTTCAGAAACCGTGCTGGTTTTTCATTAATAACTCCTGATTATCGAGGTGTCTCATGATCGAACTAGCAACTATATGTTCCATAACCTTTCACGAAATGGATGTGAGGGAAATAGGTCTGTAATTGCTCGGTTCCTCCTTGTCTCCGTATTTAAATATTGGCGTTGCGTTAGCCGTTTTCCAATCTCTGGGAACCTAGTATTCAACCAGCGACTTTTTAAATATTATTTCTAGATACGGTGCAATTTCCAAAGATAGATCCTTAAAAATACGAGCGGGTATTTCATCAGGCCCGGGGGATTTGTTAGGCTTGATATTTTTCAGCAAACCTTCTATTTCAATATATGACATTTCAATTTCGGGCATCGGTTGACGATTTGGAAAGCTATCAGAAGAATTCGGTGAGACATTGGTGAAGACGATTTGAAAGAAGGAATTTAATAAGTTAGAATTTCCAAGCTACAGATTACTCTTTCACCTTTACCATTTTTGAGTGAAATAACAGTTCACTTATCTCCTTGAACCTCTCTGATGAACGACCAAAATGCTTTTCGTATCTCTTTCAAGTTTTTTGCAAATATTTCCGTTTTGAGTTCGCTTAACGCTTTCCGAGAGTCATTCTTGGCATTCGCCTTCGATATCTTGTAGTCATAAGTGATCTCAATTCTTTTTTGGCTAGAGATATCATCCCTAATATTTTTCATCTTAGTGTGAAATAGCATTTGACGTCGCAATGCTTTTCTGACATCCTCGTACAGGAGTCCACGTTATCTAATGAGTTTCTCCGCGGCAAGCGCTTCCCCAAAGATGACAAGATGAAAGAAGTAGTTGAAGACAGCTTATCCTCACAGGTAGACTTCAATGACTTTGGCAAACAAAAGCTCTTAGAACGTTATGATATATCTTTAAACAAAAATGGAAACTACGTAGAAAAATAGAGAAAGCTGTATGAAATGAAGTAAAAAAGTTTTGAAAAAATCTGTACTGGTTTATTTTCTATAAGTCATCGAATCTTACTTTCCGAATGACCTTTGTGTATGCTACGAGTGAGCCCATAAAAAGAACTACCTTCCCCGTTTTCCGAAAATCTTAAATTGCTCGACAGGAATGTTGTTTGATAAAATCAAAGGAGGCTGTATTACAATATCCTTTGTTTCACTAAGTTCCCTTCCATTGACATTGTCTCTCCTGCCGCACTACGATGGGTATAATAATACATTTTTAACACCATCACTAAGGAGACAATTCCAATAAATCCAAGAGATTTAATCTGTAAGGTAACCTACGCTCCGTGAGTGAATCCCAACCTAGCTCCCCTAATAATGTTGATACGCTACTCAATGTGTCATAACGTCATACAAATCTAATTCATCTACGGTGTATTCAATTTTATTCGACGATTCGACGATTAATTCAACTTCATGAAGATCCCATTGTGATCATGTGACCAATCCTCCTATGTCCCATGGCCGATGCCATGGGACATTGGAGGATTAAGAGACTACTTAAATCTGTTTTTTTAAAGATTGTAAGTTGCAATCAGCAGGAGAATAACTGACACAGATAAATTATAATATAACAAGAAATTTCAAAATTGGTTTCTCTCTCCTTCGAGTGTCACGAAAACGTTTCAATTCGAGCAGGCCAAGAGAAAAGAGTACATTTGAAGAATTTGGTACGTCTGTGGATTTGGAATTTACGGCAACAAAACGGTTAAATTAGTGGAATTTTCACCTAAATCGATGCCACTTGACGTTGAAGTGAATTTTGCTAAATTGATCTACTTCCTAGGCAGTATCGTAAGCACGTGAAAGTGAGTGAGGGAACGTTTTACCCAAACCCCATATGCCCAACCCCACTCCTATCACTGAGAGCCTTTGACGATGGGTATTAATTTCAGGGTAAGGCGATACTGGGCTTCTTCCGTGTGTCGACGATGAAAGCAATATCTCCATTACATCGCCGTTTTACGCAGAGAAAGAAGTATTTTCGTAGAACAACGTAGGAACCAGAAACCGTCCAAGCTTTCCCAGCACACAAGGTCTTCGTATACAGTCTTGCACCTTGCCATCCTCTTCTCTTTCCTTCCAAAAGAAGTCAATTTTAAACCCTATTTCAGAACAAACAGTCAGTTACTCTCTAAAACGCATTATTATTTGGTATTCTACTGGTTAAGGTAGATTTTGGATGAAGGCAGCCTTTACAAAGGCACAACGATATATTTGCTTGCCTCTCCTAACAAAACACAATCTGACATCTGAAACTAACTCCCTCTTCAATTCCGCATACTTCCTTCCTCCCTTCATTCCGTCCAATATGCCTATCATATTCCTACCCCTTCCTCGTGTGTCTTAAATTCTCCCCTCTAACATAGTCTTCAGCATCCCATAGTCATTTCCCCCCTCCCTGCTACACACCTTTTTTGGTGGCTCACAGGGTATTTATGTAGATGTCATATAAAATGCTCCACATCCATCTTTCCTGCCTCCTCTGGATTTCTCTCAACATTGCTCTCTCCTCCCCGACCATAACTAGCACTTCCTCGTTTGTTTTCTTCCCTGTCCATTTCAACTCTTCCATTCTTCTCTACTACCACAATGCAAAACCCTCCAATCTAATGGGATTCAAGGCTTTTGAAATTGAGAAAAACCAAACCACAGAAAATTTAGCAAACAATTATTACTTGACAATACTTTAGCAAAAGTACTCAAGGTTTAGGAAGCCATTGAAATTAAACGTTGAACACATAATATACTATATGCTATCGGAAAATGTGAGAACCCAATTGCACCTCCTTCACAAGCGACTACTATATACAATATTGAATTCTGTAATCAATAGTAATTCTGTAAAAGGCACCGATGCCATTTCTGAATGCTATTTGAGTGTTAGACTGCCGAGCCTGTGACATAATGGCATCGCTGAAATAGCATCAACAAATGCATGCAAATACAACAAAATATTTTTGGGCGTTGTTACCTTTACGTAAAAGCACAATGTATTTCATATGTATATAAAGTGTGGAATATCTCTGATAAAGCATCTCAGAATATCTTGTAGCTAATTCCTCTAATTATATACCATAAAGAAGCATTTGATTAACAACAAAATATGAAAACATTACTTTAAATGTTATATTAAACTCAAAAATACCCCATTAATAATTTGAAATCATAAAAGAATCACCTATCTGTAATTAATATAAATTACATCTCCTTTAATGCAATTAGGATAAGTCATTAACTTCTAAATAATACCAAAAATTGTCAATTCTGCCCACTTCAGATAGATTCAATAACTGAATCTATTAAATGCATAACTTCATTGAAATTTTTAGTCGCAAAATGCCAAATTCCCAATGTTGGGAATTCATTTTACCAATTGAAACACATCCTTAACTCTTAGGTTTCGTTTTATTTACACCCATCATGCTTTAGAAGTACGCACCATTATGGAAATAAAGTATTGCATTACAAAGAGAAATTTTTATTCATACTACTTCCTCTATTGTCACATTGAAGGATTGTCTCCTATATTTTTTCTGTTCATAAAACATTACTCATCAAGGAAAGCTCTACAGCTACATTTACCCCAGGAATCCCATCCTTTCAGACTTCCTCATATGCATTTTTGATAATTCAACTAGCACATAAGCAAAGCCTAGCACACCAGCATTGCATACTTCCTCTATCCTCTCCCACAACATCAAATATAACCCATTCCCTATTATTACATAATCCACTAGTACATATCTCATAATCACCATAAGGTCATGTTTATTTCATCACATTTCAGTGGAGTGTTTTGACTTTTAGTCTTTTTTGTTTCCTCAAGACTCCCATTAAGACACACCCCTTATACTACAAAATATCTTGATACAGAAATCCACCGAGACTATTAATCCATCTATCCTACCATCTTTTTAAAAAAGTCAAAGTGCAATTACTTGTATATATCTACTGGTTCCATTATTTCAATGCTAACCCTCACCATTTGTTTCCTTGATGATCAAATAGAGCAGCTTTCATTATAGAAGCTTAAACCCCAGGTCTCATGCCTTTCATTACTTCAGGGAAGCTAACCAAGATGCCTGTGCAGATTGTGGTCCTTGCACCATCAATACTGAATGTAGTACAGAATAACAGGAACACTCAAACCTCAAAGGCATAAACCCGCTTGTGCACAAGCATACAGAAAAGCAACAGCAATATTACACATTCCCATTCCTCGAAATGTTATCAAACCAGTCACTCGAGGTCAAATTCATCTTACTGCTACATACATTACTATAACTGCTCTCAATAACTGATAATTTGATCTACATCCTCCAGTAACACTCAACACTGTTAAATATTCTCCAGTACACTCTCAAGAGACTATGTAGTATATAATTCTTACAATTCACCATAATCCTCTGCCCTTTATTCACAGATTGCATTGCTTCCTTACAAACATTAACAAAGCTAAATTTTGCAAAGATAAATAATTTCCATTAACAAGTCATCTTCATGAAAAAATTATCATTAATAAATGCCAAACACCACAAATATTACTATCTCCTTCTACACAAAGAGATGGAAAAAATGGATAAGGATTAAGTGGAATAAAATTGAAAGATAAATTTTTTTTAGATGAAATAGCTAACCATTAACCCAGGACCTCGGGTAAAACTCGATGACCAAATTGAATACAATGTTAATGCTATAAAAGTTGATGAAAAGGAAACTCACAGTTGCATTTTCAAACAGTACGAATGATGTCAGCAAGAGCAGTTGGAAGACTAGACAGATCTAAGTTTGGAGGATTGGCAGAAATGAATATTCACACAGTTAAATTTTTATTAAGACAAGCCTAGATTAAACAGTGGAGTCAATAAAAACTCCTCTAGATACCACCGAGTATCTATCTCCTGAATAAAGTTGATTTATAGTGGCAACTTTAATGGCATGAAAATAAAAAATTAGGCTCAATGTAGACAACATAGTGGGATCAACAAAAGAGTATTAATTCTTGAATTAATATTACTTTTTAGTCACAAAAAAACAATGAAATGATCAAAGGCTGTGTAATCCCTGTATGGTAACGGTAATTATGAAAATTTGGTAGTTACCATCCTGATTTTTTACAAAATCTCTCAAGTACATTACACTGCCAGTCTTACTAATGAAAATACTTTAAATACATGATGCATTAGGCTCACATGATTTTTTGTTCATTCAGGATATTTATGGTTTATCACAGGAGGCAAATAAAACATTTTGCATTAAAAGATGCATTTTCTAGTCATCTCATCCTCCATCACTCCCTTTCCTAGATGCTAACCTCATCCACAGTAAAAAAAAAACCTGCAATGAGTAAGTGAAAGTGAAATGAAATATACAATGGAAATAGGAGTTCAAGGAATTGTACTGGCTAATTGTGTTGCATTCCTAAACAACAATTGAATCTAATTGTAGGAGTGTATAACTTCAGTTAAGAATTTCATAACATGAAGCAATGCCAATACAATAACATGGTTTCCCTCAAATTTAGTGGATGTAGCATCCATATCCAAATTTAGTACTTCAATGGGCAAATAAACAAGGGAAAAGAAGAATTTAAAAATACATTTTCACCAACATTGGTCCCACTCCAATTTACGTTTATTATTTACTTAGAAATGCAAACAAAAATTATGAAGAGCAGGCAATTTCATTTCCTGACATTAAGTAACAAACGAATGAGAACATATGAGAACAAAGAGAGATTAGGTAAAGTTTATATATCACAAGAACAATTCTACATCTTCCAGGGAAACCAATTGTTAACCTAGGAAAAGTAACTTGCACCTCTACAATGACTGTGTTCATTTGACAAGAATTGCGCTTCATTTAGGTATGCCTTACCTTCTCATATAAAATACCATCTTGGGTTGATTACTGTATGGATGACATTCAAGTACATTTCACTAAATAATGCTGACACAAGAGTCAGGAACTTGCTGTGCATTTTAACTAAACACTACTTATGATTTCAGCAAAGATGATGGCTGCCACTTATTTAACATTTTGGAAACATAACCAGACACTGACAGACAATTTGGGTCTTTTTCAGGATTCAAGTTCTATGTTTACACTCCAACAGCCACCATTTGTCACTTCAGGTAACTAAGTACTTTATCCCAGTGAACCAAGATTAATGTCATGATAAAATTTATCAGTAGCAGTGAGGAGGTAATCAGAGTTATCCATATGCTAAGTTGTCTGGATATTGTAATTATAATATTGTGTATCTATATGAAGTACTCTTTCTGTGATTAATAATTCATGAATAATTATTAAAAAATAAAACAAAATAACTATAAAACAAAATTGTACAGCTCTAAAGAAGTAGATTCTTTCATTATTTTAGGATGAACATGGAAATTGAATTGCAGTAAGCCACGAGAGAGCCAAATAAAAGTTCTGGTACGTAAATACACCTGTATGACCCAAATAATACGCATAAGTTAACTTTCAATAAGTATCCCTGAGCTGCAAACATACTAATATTTCTTACTTACCCTAGGAACAAGGACTTAATGAAAGGCCTTCGCTTTGTTACCCATGAAACTTAGTAATTTATCTTTGTTAGCCTATTCAACTTAAATACCAGAGGTACTTCATTCATCATTTGAAACAATGAAAACATTACTTAATGCATTCCACACTGCCAATGGAGCTTCCACAAAAAAAGACACAATACTTTGGGGTGAATTTAATTATTGATTGCACTCTTTGACAGAGTTACTAGAAATACATATTATTTGTTTAACATACAATAATATCGAACTGATGTGCATGAGAATGATAATAGCTACAGCCTCAAACAAATAATAATCCTAGTTAATGGTTGACACTAAAATATCAACCGACATAAATTTTGGTGGATGAATATCATCAATAATGCCAACTCAATGGCCCCACTTTAAATGAAACATAGAAATTAGTTGAAAATCTCATTCTCCCAGCTAGGGCTACATTTTTTTATCACATACAGTTGACAGCATATTCAGACAGAAGTATCTTGAACCAAACAAGGTAAATGAGCTTCTTTAAAACTTTATTTTGAAGAATTTTGTTATTGTCATCATCTGTCCTACCTACAGCACTTAATACATACAAGTAATCTGGAAATAATGATCACAATCAAATGACATGATGGTGACTGTAATGCAATGAAATAAAATGTTTTTAAAATCAGGGTGATAATCAGAAGGCAAAGAGGTGAATGATCTACCATCACAATTATGTGAAAGAAATTCCAAGATAGGAAAACAAACCAAGATCAACACAAGAGAAATAATAATTGATGCATCACATCACAGAATCCAGATACAACCCGCTAACAAAATAAACAATCAGTACTTCAATAATATTCATGTAGAATCAACAGAAGTCTGCACTCCGCACATGATAATCATATGGTCTCTTAGTAATTCATTCAAATGTTCCAATTCTAGGATTCAGCCTCACTTAGCCTATATATTTATGAACACATCTGGCTCTTTATCTGACATTCACATAGCGTGAGTTGGCAGAAAGAAATACCTTTCTGTCATTCAAGAAACTAACTGGGAAACTAACCTTGCAATTTCCCAATCATTTACCACCATCAATTAAAACCAAACTTACAAACAATGTTATAACCTTTAAATGCCACATTTGCTTCAGTGAACACTTCCAGGCAAATGGTGGCTCAATGGCTTGGTTTGACATGAAATATCATCACCTCATAAAAAAAATTTAAAGACAAAATTCACACAAGTTGAGATGAATTTATTTTCTGCGATATTTATGATTTGTTAAAAAAGTGATTCCATAGCCTAGGGACAGATGTATGACAAACTATAACTCCACTATCAGTGGCTTGGAAAATTCATTCTTGCATACACCCAAGACACACTTTGAAAAAGCTCACAAATTTAAGTATGATTTTAGGCAAACATGAATGAACAGCTATAGGAGTTTTCATTTTACTTAATTAATTTACAAGGCCGTAGAGCTCAAGTTCTTAGATTTTATGAATGAATGGTGCTTTAAATAACCGAAATTCCAGATGAAACACCACACTGCCATTTTTTTAAAAAAGGTTTCTCGTGAAGTCTACAAGTGATACAATATCTTTATATTTTTTGTTTACAGTATGCATATACCTTAAAGTAAAAGCACATATGACACACTCAATGGACATACCACAGCTTTCCATCAAACAGGCACCAGTCAATCATACTTGAGGAGTGCACAAAATTAACTATCAAAATTTATATTCTTCAAGATTAACTGTTATGGGTTGACAAAGACAGTTGATATATGACCCATATAGACCAAATTGGATTAGTCAGTCAGTTGTTTTACATCTCCAATACCAATGATATAGATATATGTAAGACTACGCCATACTTAATGGCCAATGGGATGAAAAATCTGTTAACTGTGATTTATGTGCAAAGATTTAGAAATGCCTTCCAAAGGCAATTTTTGTAATTTTATATTTTGGTTTGCCTCATTCCATGAAAACCATTACATAAACAGCAAGTCTCTCTAAATCTATTCGTTGAACAGCTATGTGATTCCATACGCATTTAAGATTTTACATTTAACAGCCTAACCCAAATAAAATTAATTCTTTCTCTACACTACATGGGCTGTTAAGGAACATTAAAATGATGAGTTATTCACTCGTATTAAGCTAGAGAGGATGAAAATTAAAGATAAGTAAAGATCTTAAGCCCATGTACATGTTTGCTGGTGGATTCAGAAGAATGCCATTAACACCTCACACCAGCAGCAAATCAATAACACCAAAATAAAACATTTCTGAATATGCCAATACGACAAGTACTTTTTTGATGAACATTTTAAACTAAAATGTAAGTAGAAATTCTTAGCTATTAGCAAATAAAGTTTCTAGATTAAAGAAGACAAAGACATTAATGGGATTTCAGGTTGAAATTTTCCCAACATCATTACTCAAGGCAATTAGTCTTACCTTAAGGCATTTTGCCCTAAAGAAGGTTTCAAGGTCCCTCTTATTTGTTCATCAGCCTACACTTCCCATTCTGTTCTAACTTAACTGAAATGGTTTCTCTACTCAAATATATCATTCCCAAAAAATAGTTTTGGCAGCATAGGCAAATGTCTTCAACCCATTTCGAGTCTAATTCGACCATTTTTATGCAATTTTTTTGCATTAATGGTCATCTGCAAGCAACTTTCTCAGAGCATGACATAATAACTCAAGGTGTACACAATCAATACTTCTATTCACCGAAGTGGAATAGGTAAATTTCACAAACGCACCACATTCATTCGCTGAGAAAACCCCCAAACCTTAGCTAATGAATAACACCACATGGGGGATTCATGTCCTTCAACTCACTCATTACATTCACTCTGCACATATAAACATTCTATACAAACACACAAATTTGTCAAAGCCGTAATAGAGCTGAACTGCTTAAACATGCATGCTCTCTTTTACAATCTTCCCAAGAATTTAAACCCTTAGTTCTCTTGAAGGAACAGTAAAATAGATTTCATGGCAAATGGTGAAAACACCATTACTTTAAAAACAGTTGATGACCCAATGAGTCCTTGATTTCCTCTGCTTTAGTGGCTATCTGTAAAGAAGAAGAAAAAAAAATTTGACCTGTCTGCTAGATTCAGCCACATTAGTAAAACTACCCAACTTCATAAATTCAGAGGCATAAATTATCAATAGATATACACAGCAATAGAATTTATCACCCTGTTCAAAAGAATGTTTTAGTTGTTTTGAAATCATTTCTATAGGTTCTTCCTAAGAACAAAGAACTGTATTCTCAAAGGCACTCAAAGATATCAGTGCATATAACTAACTGAGTAATATTAAATCAAGTTTATGACCAAGAATTTGTTTCATTCCCTAGATTCGTCTCTTGAATTTTAAAACCCCAATATTGTCCTTTCCTATTATTATGAGGTTAGTAAAAAAGGAAATAAGCAACCTATAAAATCTAATTCATCACAATGAATAAATAAATAATAAATGTAACTATAACATAGGTCGTGCAAATTTCAATTAAGTGCTTCTAGGAACCAAGAAGCAGAATTAAATCAACCCAAAATCCATTACCATTCTTTCAATTGCCATTCGATTTTTCATAATAACTCCGGCAAGTAGATTTACATTCATTCATCAATGCATTCCCAAACCTTGTATCCATCAGATATAATGAAAATGCACCTCACAAAATCATACATGCACACCAAGACCATTTTCAACTAATCAAGGAACATTTATGCTGCCTATTTGTGCATGTGAAAAAAACTAAATAATAGCACAAAGGTATTTTACAAATCACCAAAGTCGAGAAATATGAAATTCCACCAAACCCACAAGCTACCATAGAAATTATTTTTTATGCAGATCCAATAATGTTGGTTACCAGTGTTATCCACTACATCTATGGTAATCACTTATCCTGTTGACTGTACAACTACCATCAATAAAATTGACTAAAAGAATGCTTTTTTATTGAAGCATTAATGAGGAATATGAATTAATATGGTACTTTGCTCAACACCTCTTCTTGTATAATAAATGTTTGTTAACTGTTTTTTCAAAAACACATAGTAAATGTTATGCCTTCCTCAATGCAAAAACATTATCTATCGAGTTAGTATGGCACAATAATAATGCTTAATTAGACAATAAATAATAACATTCCAATGCGTTCAGTATTGTAGGTGGGAAACTCTTACTTCAGAGTAGCTTTGTGATCATTTGCTTTGATTTAAAGCTGGCATAATAAGTTGACCATGGATGTTTTGTATTGTTTTAGCACCTCAAAACATAAATTTTTGTAAACAAATAAATTAATGCTGAAATAACTGAAGGTTTTAAATGTTAGCCCAAATGAAGGAACACATCAATAATTCTCAATAACCATCTAAACAAATATTTCAACAATACACTAAAAAGATTAACAGGACACCATTATAGGTGAAAACAACATCTGTAATTACATGAAACTTGTAAAACCTACAGAAGGATAATAAGAGGCATGAAATAATTCATTAACGCCTCTAAGGAAGCAATAAGAATTCTTGGCTATATAGAAAAGAAGTAAATAGGCAAGGTTATCTTTTGTGTCAAGTTCCTAATGGTTTAATTTGTGATTACACAGATACTGAAGAGATCACAACTCAAAACTGTCCACAGAGCACAGGCTATAAAATGTGATAGGAATTATTTTAGCAAATAACACAAATGCAAACCTCCAGTGAATTTATTTATAACTTTGCACAATTTTATTTCAATTAGCAGGGGAGAAAAGAGAAAAGAACAATTTGTGGTGAATTGACATTTCTGGATTTTTACAATTTAAATAATATGTTGCACCATTTAACAAGAAATAATCTCAAACCAAAGAGGATAATAGGAGTAGTCTAGGAGAATGGCTAAAAACTTAAGAATGCAATAAAAACTAATGGGATAAATTTTACAACAGAAAGTCCATTTTACATACAAGTTCACAGATTCATAAAGAAAATACAGATAGTTGCCTCACTTTTAGAATTATTGCAGCAAAAATTTCCATGTAGATATTAACGTTCAAATCAGTCTCAAAATAATTATATTAATTGGACATAACAAATAGTCGATTCTGTACCACAAATTTTGCACACTGACAAGGTTATTATTTACAAATCTTTTTAACTGTGAACATATGACCCTGTGGTAACGCATTGATGAGTCATGTGGCCTTCTTGTGACAGATGAGGAATCAATACACCATAACCTTGGCAACAAATACTTTATATCTTTGAAAAGCTTTGCATTCTTGTTAATCTAAATAATTTTGAGAGTTGATTTTTAACATGCCTAATTTAAAAAAATTAAATCTATTGAATCAACTAGGAAGAAAATAATATTGTCAAATGTTAAATGTTTTTGTTCATAAATTATTTTAAGAAATCGACAAATGTTGCGGTGAGCTACAAAATTAATGATGTCTGCAGGATTGCTAAGTGAGGAATTTGTGAAGCATATATAGAAAAGCATAAGCAATATTTGGGGCAATCTGCAAATGTCCATTTATAACTGCAGATTAAAACATCCACATGGTGATCCCAGCCAATTAGAGCTTCAACTACAATGATTGATCAGTTGGAAAACAGTCATTCTTCACCTATTAATGAACTCCACAAATGAATAAAATACCTAGGTTCATAAATTAATAATTTTCACCCCTACCAATACTGAGTTATATTCTCACATTCTCGTAACTGCCTCAGATGAATATTGTGAATGAGGTAAGAATAGGCTTGATATTCATAAATGAATAGGAATTTACTCCCAATATGCATACTTCAAGTTTCAATAATACTGAAAAAAGAATAACTCAAACAAATGTGCTTTTCTTGCCAGACCTCAATTGATGAGTGGTGGGCCATCTTTGAACACAAGCAAATGGACCTCTTGATCCAGTACGTAAGTTAACAAAGCTAAAAAATCCTCTGTATTCCTAATGGAGCCATTACTTCACCTATGTCATCATGAACTTACATTTACCTACAGCATTACAAGACTTCCTCTTCATATTCAGATATGGATAACTGGACATCAAAAAAATCTCTGCAGCAGAAGAAGACCATAATAGGATGAATACCCTGCCTGCTTGATTCTGGGATCATGGGCCTACTTTTTCACTATAGTTTACTGTTATAAAGCATAAGGGTCATAGAAGGCACTATATCACCAGTTAAAGAAAGCTATCAAGGTGTTCCTTTAAGGCATGTTACAAGCTGAAATTCATTTTTAGAAGATTCTGAAACTCAATAGCAGAGAATCCATCAATCAAAATAATGGCTCCTCAATCAGCCACTACTTTTTATCTTTCACTTCATCCTATTTTTACAATACAGATTGATCAACCCATTCAAGTAGTATCCTTCGTTTATGACACAAGCTCAAAATCATCAAAAAGCAATATCCCAAGGATTCCTCCTAGTTTTCCAAAATTTCCAGCTTTTTTAATAGTTAAATCAAAGATTTAACTTTTAATGTAGATGGATTTCATCGATTGAAATGACAAGACTTTAATTCTATCTTTCATTTAAGACATGGTCACCACATTGTGCCAGATTTTTGTAAAAATATAGAAATATGATCACATATGTTTCTAATAATTTATCAGGGTGTGGTGGTATCCTACTAATGCCTTACATCAAGATTTCAAACAAAAAGGAAAAACAGTTCTAAGATTTCCATTTAATTCACAAAAAGAAATTAATAGACAATCAATAATTTCATTAGGAATGACTTCAATTTTTGGAATTCAGAATGACAAAATGCAACTTCTTGCTTCACAGAAGTAAGTTTTGAATCACCAAACAAAGGCAAAACAAACATCACATACATCCAAACAACATTAAAAAAGACATGCAGAATAAACCCAAACAATCCATTATGCCACTATGAATAGATTGGATTTTTCAATCAACAATTAAAGAAGCATTGGGTGATGAATTGAAATGACACAACTGTGATTTTAAACAGAACTCAAGTTTTCCTCCCAGTATCATTATGTATCATATCACCCCATTCATTGTGAAGCTATAAAAAAATTGGTATTTCAATTAAATATGTCATTGATGCTTCATACTCATAAAAGTGCTACAAATTAGTAATCAGCATTGAAGTAGTATTCTTATGAGTACTCTACGAGAGGAAATCTGAACACAAAGAATTAAATAGCCTGTTTAAGCATATGCTAATTCTAATCAATTCTATATATCATGAAAATATTAAGGTTACCAAATCATACTATAGTTATGATTAATAATGGAGTATGGTATTATCTCAATCTTATTTTCTTAATCGTTATTAAACTTGATATCTTACCAGATGAGATTACGTCATAAGTGAAAATCAATAACATTTAACCGTCAATTTTCAAATTAGGGCTGCCATAAAAATGTCGATGTGTCATTTGTTTAGAGGTTTTTTTAAAAAAGAAAGACAGATAATCAAGGATGCGATTCATGACATGCACCAAAACAAAAAAATAATCTTATACATCCATTAAACTGAAATATTAATTTTTTACAGATATAATACAGCATAAAATTTTCACTCATTTTTAAAATGAGATACAAAAGCAGGCATTCCTGAGAAATCTTGAATTGCATGCAATTAGATCCAAATCACCAAATTTGGAAAAGAATGGAAGAAAGCTGTGGAATGTGTTATTTATTAGCAAATCTTTTAAACAAAAACAGTTTTTGGACTCCTTTACTTAATTTCTCCTGATTTATTATTATGTACAAAATTCAAAGAACTGGTAACATTCAATCACAATAACCAAGCATCCCCACTGATCAGGTGACCAACATTTTTCTACATATTTACAATAAAATGGCATGCCACATGAAGGATTACATTTCTTCATTCCTAAACAAATTCAACTTCAAGGTAATGTGTTTAACTTTATATCACTGATTTCTACCAGCACATCTCTTCACAAGACAATCTTGATTCTGCTCTACTGGCCACCATAAAGAGAACGGGAATAGTTGAGAAAGAGATGAGAAGTGTCTGGAATTTCATTGTCAATTAAATGAAAACATGAGAACAAAAATGAACATGAGCATGAGGGATACATTTCTGAATAAGCAAGTGGACAATGACCAAACATAAGAAAGAGTAAGAAAAAAGGCCAGAGAAATTGATGAAGTACTTAATTCCTTGGAATTACAAGCCATGACGAATATGGATACAGCCGATATACCTGATCAAGTTTGTTCTGATTCGTAAGATTTAGATAAAAGAATGTCATGTTATAACAAGACTTTGAAACAAAATGTCAAGCAGCGCATCAAATAAACCTTCACATAGAGCAGTCCAGCTCCCACTTCGGTTTTTCCGCATCGAATCAAACACAAGCCATAATATAGATCAGGGAAAATGGTAATGGTGGATGAAGAATATGGTAATTCCAAGGTCATACGAGGCAAAATAGATCACACAAAGGTGTTTATAAGTAAAACTAATACAATTTTCAGCTATGGTGCCTTCTAAATCAAAGAGTTCCTTGCACCAAGTCTTTTCCTCACTCCCGGTGCTTCTCAGCGGCACCCTCTGGGAAAGATGCAGAGGGAACGGCCCCTGCCTTCTCACCTTGAGTGGCCACTGGCATGATGGTCGGATGAAGTTTAAAGCACTTCAGCCTAGGTACAGGCATCCCCCCTTCGCCTCCAGCCCCTCTGCCCCCACCCCCACCCCCCACACCCCCTGCTCCACCACCCCCACCTGCTGCTGCTCCACCCCCATTTGGAGGAGTGCTCGTCTGTCCACCCTTCTGCGCTGTTATGACTGGAGTGGATGAAGCCGAGGCTGAGACTGCCGCTTTCTGTTTCAGCATGGTCCAGTCAAAGGTATAGTCATACTGGTGATTGAGCGTGCGAAACAGGATACGGAACAGCTGTCGCAGGTACATATAGTCCGGGTCTTCTTCAAATCGGAGACCACGGCAGTAGTTGAGGTACATGGCAAACTCTGCAGGAAATCCCTATTGAAAAAATAAGAGATGCAAAATAATGTAATTAATTGAAAATTGATTTTTTTAATGGAGCAATATTAGACTATTGTTAAATGAAAAGAGAAACTTTTGAAATTGATAAATACTATTGAGTAGCTCCGTATCTATTACTAGGATTTAACGGAGAGTGGATTTTCCAGTATTTTAAGCAACTTTCTAGAGAATTTCACATATCATAAATTCCGTGCAAACAATTACCATGTAGGATAAGGAATGTAGTCAAATATACAAATCATTATACCAAGGAATTCTATTAGTACAAATATAGACACATGAACGTAACATCAATTAATGAGATAAACAAAAATACAGAATTAAATTAATGGTACATAAATAGAGATGGAAAGATTTTTCGATTATAAAATGGAAATTGATGATTGTATACATAACCTCTACATTTCAAGAAACTGTGAGAGATGCCACATCATTAACTTTTACGGAGTCATCCATTAATATGTATTTCAATGCAACAATTTCAGAGTGTAAAAATCATTTGCTTTGACTGGGATTCGAACCCGGATCCCGAAATACCATACATACAATGTCACAGTTCAGGGTTTAAGATGACGCCTTGGTAGCTTAACTAGCTAAAGCATTCGGCCGGACATCAAGGGATCCTGGTTCGAATCCTGGTCGAGGTGAATGATTTTTACAATCTGAAATTGTTACATTGTAACATCTACATAATGGAGATGAACTATTGAATATTTATCAAAGTTATTTCACCATATTTTTAAAATTATTTTTGTCTGTATCACTGCACTTGAAATGTTCTACTATAATGGTTCTTCAATATAATTCCATTTACCCCCACCCCTAGAAGAGATGACTCAAATTCCCCTTCAAGAGTAACTCTTTTGAAGGCCATCGATCCTCGTTCACACACCCGTACTTATCAATTGCAACACACTACTTTTAACAAAATTAACTTATAATACAGGGTGCTTGACAACAACACTAGAGCTAATTAAATGAACAGGGCCTTAAGAGGATTCATGAATACCTTGCTATGTTATCAGTATTCCTATAGCATACTGCAAAATAGAGGATAAAAAAAGCTGACTTTTAAGAATAAATTGAATACTTTGGATGGTTAAAATATTCTTCGTGATAAAATACATGTAAACATTTCAACAACTCCAAATAAAAAAGCACAAATCAAATGGCATATGACCATTATAATATTGAATGAAATTTGACAGGATGTCATATCCTGTCAAATTGTCCTGCTATTGCCCCTTTTTCCATAGATAATAGAATTTTCATTTAGTGTATCTTTTGTTTTAGTATATATATTTATATCTTTAGTACATCTTCTTTTGACAAATAGTGGTTCACTCGATGCATGATGCCATTAAATACTTGGAGCATATCAATTTGTAAAACATTTTTTATGTGCATGATGAATAGGACATAAAATTCATTATGATGTAATCCTTCCAAGTGGCTAGAGCTTCAGGGGAAATTTTATTGAATATTGATAAAAATTGTATCCTTGAAAAGGCATTACCTTCCTGTTTTTAACTTACTTTACAAAGAACTTCTACAGGAGTTGACATCTTCTTTTCACTTATTTTTTCATATTTCTGTTTTTTTGTTGCAGCCTGCAAGGTAAATTAGAAATAACTTATATTAAGAAAAAATTATGAGTGTCCAGTATTATAATCTTCAAGAAACAACATTTTTTATACACTGAAATATCATAAACTCATACTAAAAAGAAAGACTTGTACTTTCCCACAGATTTTTGTTATTTGGTACAATGTGTTTCACGTAGAAAATCTGTAGAAAAGTAGAAGTCCTTCTTTTTAGTATGGATATTAAATACTTCCACGAAGTGAAGCCTGAAAGAATAGAATATAACACCGAACTCAGTATGCATCACTTACCAAGTAAAATATAATCAACCATACCTTTAATCCTTGCCACGGAAGACTGCCTCTATTGAAATACATTAAGACATATCCTAGGGACTCTATGTCATCTCGACGACTGTAAAATAATAAGAGTTTTAGTTGAAGTTTTGAAAGGATTTATATCAACAAGATTTCAAACTAATAAATAAAATGTAAAGAAAACCTTTTGACTACTTTTCTGAACAATTATTTATCAATCTATTCATATTGTTGACTATTTACAACTTTGATCATGCAGTCAAAATTTAAACAGTAATAGTTTGGATGGGTTATCTCTTGCTTATTCCTAACAAAAAATATGTGACAATTGACTTCAAAATAAATCAAATCACCTTTTAGCTGATTATATTGTCTTCCTATCATTAATGGTTTCCAAGTATTTGAAAAAGCTTATATGACTACGGAAACATAAAATAGGGTTCCCACAACATTGTCAGATTCCATATGCCAAATATTCAGAAACTGATATATTTGTCAATCCCATCACAATGAGATAATTAAGGACATTCCACAATCATTGTATGTCTTAGTGAACCAGAGAAAACAACTTTAAGAATTGTAAAACCAGCTCATCTAATTGAAAAAATAATAATGTGAAACTTTTACCACAATATCTTAATAGATATAGGTCATTATGTCTGAATTGCTGACCATCTGAGCAAATTGTTCAGTAGCACCTAGCACTGGATACGAGGTAAAAGGATGTGGGAATAAAAAAATGCTTCTTTCCAGGACTTCTAGTCATCAGATAAAAACAGGACAATTGCTAATTATGCGATAATTTTGACCATTGAGAATAAAGAGAAAATGCAGCAATTACCATGCCCATTTGGAGTATTTTCCCTATTGTGCCTCTTTTACAACTTTTGAATAAGTCAAGTGTGCCTCTTATCACCTTTAATGTTCAATGTATAAATGGAGGAAATGGTAAAAGAGGCATGAAAAGAACTGGAGAAATGAATGACAGTTGGTGGAGAACTTATAAAATAGTTAGGTTTGCAGAGGTGCACCATGCTTAGAGGTACACCGGTGAACCGAGGGGTTACAATTATTGCTAAGCACATTAAAAAATCAATGTAATAGGTATGGGATGAGAATCAAAGTAAGCAAACCAAAGTCTATGAGTTTTCAAGGCTCCAAGTTTTTGAAAATTTGGGAAAGCTAAACTAAATGTTAAAGTAGAAGGGCAAAAATTAGACCAGAATGAATAGCTAACCTAACTTGGAAAGTGTTTTGGACCATGCTGGTTAAAGTAGCAGGGCTACAAGAATAAGAATTGCATTAGGCAAAGAAGCTTTCACAAAGAGGGAATTAATGACGGGGAGGTTGAGTGAGGATTTTATGAAGAGATCAGCAAAAGCTTTGCAGGTAAGTTTTGTTTTGTACTGTGTGGAAACATGGTCATTGAAGCCAGAGGATAGATGTGAAATGGAGGTTATTGAAATGTGGATGAGGAGGAGGCTTGAAAAGGCTACGTGAACAGAATGGAAAAACAATAAAAGTTCTATGCATGGTGAGGGAGTAGAGAGAGCCTTGGGAGAGCACAAAAAAGACAGAAAATGCAGATACCATGTGTTTTGACTGGTAATGGAATGCTGAAGACTTATAAGAAGAGAGGAATTAGGCAAGCAAAATATGGAGAGGAAAAGGATATGACTGTTGGACAGAATGAAGGGACATTTTTGAAATTGAAGAATTAAGTCGGTATAAAGATGAACATAAGGAACTGTCATTTTGGACAGTGTTGATGAGTGTAGCAAAGATCAGGTTGTGTCCATCAAAAACTCACTTAATGGTTGGCAATCACTGACAAAAAATATCCATTTGTCACATTGGACTGTCCTCTCATTGTTTTTTACAGGGAAAATCCACAAATAATTGAAATTCCTTTGTATTGGCCGGACACTTAAACACAGGCATACGAACTGTGAACCAAAATCATGCCAAGCAACAACGGCATATACCAACTGATTTTGGTTTTGTTCTATTAATAAATAAGTTATGAGCATATATACCACATTTCCTTAAAGAAAAGTGAGGCATAACAAATAAATGTCCCTATTCCCTTACCTCTGTTCAATGCCTAGATGAGCATTAATGGAAGCATAACGTGCAGTCCCTGTAAGGTTTTTATCCTCACGATAACCTATGTGCAACCTTGACCTAGGATCTCTATACTTTTTGGCCAGTCCAAAGTCTATTAAAAATAGCTGGAATTAAAATATACATAGATAAAATTAATCATATTTCAAATATAGATTCATCTGTTAGTATCAATTATAATTATAAAATAGCACATATTAACAGGAGCATCACAAAAACCTATTAATGGTTGCTTAGAATGTTTCCAAGGACTTTCAAGAATAAAATGAACACATTAAGGTGAGATGTAGTGGAAGATGGTTCAGTGAACCGAAATGCATTGTATGCTGCCAATAAACCTGTGGAAAAGTGCAAAGTTGTTTTTCTCATAATGACTTTCAAGAAGTTTAATTTTATGAACTCTGGCCATTTTAAACAACCCATATTAGCAACAGATCTTCACTGAATTATTTGAGGGATTTTGGCAATTAATTGAAATCAGATTACAACAATAACAAATTGAAGAATTATGTGTTGGGTTGCTGAAAATAACAAAAAATGCACTACAAAAGCATTACTACATAAATACATGCTTTTCCATGTTTATTAAGGTATACACTAGCACAACCGTATGATTTGTGCATACTGAATTAAGTGAGCAATAATAGAAATGCATGAATAATGATGCTTCCTGTGGGTTACTAGATTACAAAAATGAATTGCTTAATCAGTAGTGCTATTTGAAATTGGTAAGTTAATGTTAGTAGAATGTCAGAGAAGGAGAGAGAAACCTCACATCATCAATGGCCTCCTCTTAACAAAAGGCACCATTGAGTCCAGAGTTTAAAACGCCTTACTCATAGCAGATTACATTACACTTTAAGTACTCATTTCATAGCAACCCAAGCGGAAAGTTAGATGCCAGTGAAAGTTTGCCACCTCTGGAATTTAGGCCCTGGTCATTAGGGTTAAAATCCAGTACATTAGCCACCACAATACCCATTTTCTCAAAATGATTTAAGAATTGCTATTCTTACTTCCAGTCACACACAAGTGCTGATATAAGAGTAAGACATGATTTCCATGGCATAAATAAATGAAAATTTCTATGCTGTTCCTATCATGTCAACATACAATATTCTTCAAATTGGTCTAAAATATCTTAGCTTATAACAATTAAGCTTCCTTAACCATGACCGATCTAGTCTATACATATGAGCTTCTATGGCATTTAAAGAAAGTTGTATTTAAACTGCACACAATGTATCAATGAATTGGTTAATACACTTAAAAATTGTCGTTGAAAGTCACCATAAAATCATGCATTCCAGCATCAAAACACAATTTTCAGGAATTTTACGCTTTACACACAAGACTGCTTTATGCAAATTACAGACTAGTGAAGAGGTTATTTTAATAAATGGCTAACAGAATTTGATTACAACATTATTTACCATAATGGCTTTCGGGACAGATACTCAATTGAAGAATGACAATTTTATCTAATGTTCATGCTGTTTCATTTGAATGCTGGCAATGAAAATATCATATTATAAAATATAAATATACACATTACACACACACATATATATATATGAGACATATATATTCAAGACATATATATTCGTACATATATACTTTTTTTTAAAAGCTTACCTTATTGCAATGCCGGCCAATGCCCATGAGGAAATTATCTGGCTTGATGTCCCGATGAATGAAACACTTCAGGTGTACATACTCTATGCGTCCAATCATTTGGTCAGCCAGCATTAAAACTGTCTTCAGAGTAAAGCGACGAGAGCAGAAATTGAAAAGATCTTCTAAAGATGGACCAAGGAGGTCCATTACTAGCACATTGTACTCTCTTTCTTGGCCAAACCATCTGTAATGCACAAAAAGGTGTTCTTGGGTGAGCTAGGAAATCATTAAATACTTGTATTCTTGTACTTGAGTACTTGAAATTAACACTAAAGGCGAGAAGTACAGCGGAGAGAATAAAAACTTCTACTTAAATCTTATAAGTTTTGAACCCCACAAGTACAGACAAAGTACTAAGTATCAACGGATCAATACATAAAAGTAAACGAGTGAAAAACATGTATTCTTAATCATATAAATCATTGTTATCACCCCAGATGCTGGTTTGATAGGAGGTAGTAGAAACCACCTGGTACTAGACCCAAATGCATGTGAAATTTACAGACCAAGGTAAGGGATTGTGCAGAAAACAACTGTAGGTACACCCTATTCCAACCACATACACACAGATAAGCAAGAACACATCCACACACAAACACATACGATGACCAGGTACGCAAGACAACATAATAGCACACACACAAAGGATGCAATCAAATGTACACACACAGAAAAAATTCACATACACACATGAACTGACACAAAGACAAACAAAACGAAGACTCAGACACTGACAGAAAGTCTCACACACAGACTGATACAGTCAGACTCCCACTCAACTAAATGACTCATACAACTAGAATCAGACACAGACAAATGAACACCCGAATGCATATTCATAGACACACACAGCTCACATCTGACCAGTAACTTGGGGTAAATGCTGTAAAGTTGCTGGGAAAAGTATATGGAGAGAAACAGATAGTTATTATACTGCTGCCCACAGAGTTAGAAAGAAAAGCCTTGACATGGTAAAAATGAATATTATCTTAGTCGTGACTTGACAGTTCCAACTTCTGTTTTAAGTGCAGGGAGGGTGAGCATAAGAGTATGCAGTACACAAAGGCACCCAAATGCCTTCCGAGCTAGGATGCAGGCCCAAGCAACCATCAAACTGGAAGCTCTCTTTAAACAGCACACTAAGAGGTGACCAAAGTTGCTCCTATAAACAGGAGATGAGATTTTTCCAACATCTTAACCATTGTGAAGCTACCCAGGATCTTTTTGGCAGATAGTACGGAAGAATGCCATCCACATAGCTACACTTTGCAAGAAATACAAGAACTCTAAAGCATTGGAAACATGGGTTACTGATAAAATTGGATTGTGTGGATACCTGGACTGGCTAACGGCATAACATACTTGATACCCCACTAATATACACTGAGGGATTCATGTGGGCCAAGATTGCTGATACATATATCTGCAGCATCTATACACCCTAAACTGACACCCTAGCTGAGAATGACACCTTGCTAGGTAGACTGGTCAAAAAACTGAGTGATTAACAACCAGTATTTACAGCCAGGGCATGGCCACCACTCAGGGAAGCAGGGCAACTAACAAAAGAGATGAATGCCTTTTAGACACCCTCATGCCCCTTGAGGTTGTCCTTACAAACAGCAGCATGACAACTATAGGAATGTGCATATTTTCATTATAAATTTAACATTCGTTCATAAGCAGAAGTCTAGCCCAGCCCATACCAGATAGCACATTAGAGATCACTATATGTTTATTTGATAGTTGTGTCCATCCAAAAACCTACCTTAAACGGTAGATTACCTAATAATAATAATATATGATTATAAAGATGATCTTTTTCAAAATCCTTTCCCTTGGTAATTTATTATTACAAGAATATAAAGAATTCACAGGAATAGCTTGAACTAAGGCAGTTCATACATATATACATTACAGTAGATACCATTAGAGAACATTGCCTGTGATGCAGTTGAAATGAGAAGCTCAAAAGGTAACAGACACACGCCAGCAACCTGGTGAAATGAAGATATAGCAGAACTCCGACGAGATCACTATTGCACCCAGAGGCTGGCACAATGGGATGAAGTTGGTTAACATACATGCCCTGGAATCAGCATTATGCTGAGCCCAAATGAGCCTTGCGGTCAAAAACCAAGCACAAGAAAGAGAAGGAAAAGGATATGATGAGGTTGATGAGGACCCAAAGTGGAGATTCTGCAGAACAGTCAAGACCAAACTTCAGTCGAGCTCATTACATTCAACATGCCCTGATCTGATGGGGAGGGCAGTGACTGCACTTTTCCCAAAATAGATAGAGATAACTACGGTGGATCTGTTGGTCTACCCAAAAACTCCTTCTCGGAATGTATATTGCTTGCCTTCAATAATGAATATTCCTGGAGAAGTAAAAGAAGCAGCACCTGATACTTCCACTGAAAGACATGACGGCACTAAATGATTCACCATCCTACAGACAGATGGTACACAATAGTATCAAACCTAAACAAGTAGCCATACTGGTTACACCACTATGGCCACTACCTGGAGCCTAGCCCATTGTTGTAAGTATTGCCAAAAGTGGAAAAGCAAAAGCATTTGTCATCAATCCTCCACGAAGCAATGACTGAGGGTGGTCCTCTGGGGGGGGGGGGGGGGGCAAGGGGTCCCAGGGAGTGAGTGGGTGTAAGGCTGTAATAAGAATGGAGTTAGGGCTTTAGTAGTCACACAGCAAAAACAAGAAACACAGGGAATCCCATTATTCTCTAACCTAAATAAGGCATTTCCTACATGAGATGAGAAAAAAACCACAATCATACAGGCAAAGACAAGCACAAACTGACACACATGGGAACAAATGCATGCAAGCACACACACAGACAGACATGCATAAACAATAAATCTTCGAAGGCCCCACAGCAGCACCACCCAATATACACAGATTGTGCCAGTATCTCTAGAGCTTTTTTAAATTCGTAATATTCTTTTACCCCTTGCATAGTGTAAATTCATTGCTGCTAAGTTTGTCAATCTTAAGAAAAATTGAAAAACAAATTATTTTTGGTAGATATTTTTATTTTTCAATGTAATCTTCCTTTGGCTCGATACACTTTTGCAAGCATTTCTCCAACTTGTTAAAGTCATCCAAAAAGTAGGATTTTGGAAGGTCCTCAAAATAGGCATCTGTAATGTCAATGACCTCATTTGATGTGAATTGTTTTCCACTGAGCAATTTTTTAACATTCCAAAATTAAAAAGTCACTGTAGGCCAAATCTGGTGAATACAGTGGATGTTATAATATTCTGACTGCAATAATTTTACCCTACAAAATCCCACAAGTGAGCAGCCACACATTGTCTTTATGGAAGAGAATTTTTCCTTTGTCAAATTAAGTTATTTCTTAATTTCTTCATTCGACCGGGGCAATAATAATGCATAATATTCTCCATTTTTCTTGGTAATTTTTGCAAGTAATTGATGTAAGAATTCCCTGTGCACCCCAAAAAACCATGGCCATCGCCTTGTTGGCCAATTTCAATGTCTTTCCTTTCTTCGGAGCCTTTTTAAACCCACTGTTTCAGCTGTTCCTTAATCTTTGACGTATAGTACGAAGTGGATCCATATTTCATCCACAGCTATGTACTGATGCAGACACTCATCAGGATTGTGATGGAAGAGCGCCAAATAAGCCTCCGAATCAACCACAACTTTACTTTGTTATGCCTGTGGTTTTAACTATTTCATTAACTTTGATTTGTTGATCATTCAAAACCATATCATTGATTTTGCCAATCATTTTGAGGTAAGTCACTTCCAAGCAGAAGTGCCATGAACTTCATCCAACTCCACTCATCTCTCTTTCAGCATGAAGCCATTCAAATAGAAGTGTTTTATCAGCACACTAAATTAATTTTTTCTATGTTTCTAAGTAAACAAATGATTGTTGATTCAATCATTCAAACTAAGAAAATGAAAACACAGAATGGATACAAACAAAACTTTAATAGCAGTGCAGTAAGAGATGAGGCTTACCAAAAGCAAACCTTTTCTGATCCCATAAGCACCATTTCTTGGATTTTCTGAGGAATTACTGAACAATCAATGTAAGAGGTGGGTTACTATTTATATTTTGAGCATGATAATGAAAAGACAGTAATTTATAAACAGTATTGGACGAACTTCTCAATAACTTTTGTCGCCGAGCAAACGGTGGCTATCATGGAATTCGTTATACCAGCGTTTCACAGTGGCAAAGGATAGTGCTTCTTTGACAAAAGTGGAAGTTGATCAACGCATTCGTGCCTTGATAATCCACATCAAAAGTCATAAAAAATCATCGCACATAAGCGTTCAAGGGTTAACTTCATTTTTTCGCTGAGACATAATTTTCGAGTAACTGTAAACAACACAAGTTGTGATCAAAATGTTCTGAAGAAAGCATTAAAAGGGTCAAACTTTCATGAGGGTAAAAACAGACTGCACTTCCATATAAAGAAGACAAAATTCCACAAAGTTAAACCTGAAACAGTTATGTTTGCCAAACTTTCAGATGGAAACGTTCGATGGCGCCTTAAGCACAGTGTTGGCAAGGCTCAAAATATAAATACCAACTCTTGTACTGTTGTTGTTTTTTCGTATATTGGAAACGTCTTTATTTACCCCATGTACCAACAGTACTATAAGTTACTGGCAAAAGGTTTTCTCAAAATATAAAGTTCATAAAATTCTACAAACATATAATGAAAAAGCTAACCCAAAAAATTGTTAATTTCACTTTTAAATTATTATTCACAGATGCCCCAGTTTGATCCTAAAGAGCCATTAATTCATAAAATAATATTACATGTACTTGGAATTTTTCTTACCATTGCCTCTTTCAAGTTATTATAATACACAAATTTGCATTTTTATTTTTAACTTCCTTTGGCATTAGACTCTAAAAACATCTTCAACTACACAAATACCTCACCATACACCAAAAACGTATGTGGCGGGAAATGCAAGAACCAGGCAGAAATAGTAAGAGATGAGAAAGGGTGCTTAAAGATGTGAGAAAGTGGGAAGAATAAAATACACACACTACAAATCCCTTAAGAGGACACGCATCGAGGCGACAACATACGTACATATTCGCGGTAAACTAAAATGTTTGTTTGAGAGTCAAAACGTCACCACTCCTACTCAAAATACGTGTAGGTTAATAAAGATGCCATTATCATTCTTCCCACGCTGGAAATGTACTAGATAACCGTCGCATTAAGGTTACGATTGAGAATACCTGACCACATTGAAAGACCGCGTTTTTCATATACGATATTGACTGAAGAATTGGGCATGCGTAAGCTATCCGCGTGTTAGTAGCCGCGTTTGCTCACTTTAGACAAAAACGCATTAGAATGAGCATTTCTAAGGCCCTGTTGGAGCGGTTTAACCGAAGCGAGTCATATATTTTCCGCCGATTCATAACTGTAGATGAAACTTGGATCCACCTCTACACTCCTGAGACGAATGAAAAGTCAAAACAGTGAACTGCAAAGGGTGAATCTGCGCCGACAAAGGCGAACACGGCTCCATCAGCCACGGAAGTGAAAGCGACTATATTTTGGCATGGTCACGGAATTGTGTGCATCGATTATCTTCCAAAAGGTAAAACGATAACGGGAAGGTTTTACACAACACTGCTTGACAAGCTGATGACTGGAATTGCAAAAAAAAGCCGCATTAGAAGATGAAGAAAATGCTTTTCCACAAGGACAACGCACCTGAACACACGCGGTCACCACGGTTAAAATTTACGAATTGCGATTCAAATTGGCTACGCGCGTAATGTGCTTCTATTTTCAACCCTTCATCCAAACCGCCGCAAGGGCGTGTGGCGTGGGTTGTTAGGTCACCACCCGCCCACCCTTCTATTCAGTTCATGGATGTATTCTCTAAATTTGCTTATGGCAGCAGAAAGCCGCGTCACTTCTCTCCCATGAGGGAATGAAGTGCGGAGGGTACCTTTTCTATTGGTAGGAGGTAACCCGAGTTGGGGTTGTGTCGTTCGAATGACTGTACCCACGAATTGACGTGAGGAGATAATCCCTGTTGCTGTACATGGAAAATCTCGATAAAGGTTTCCTTGGTAGGTTATGGAAATTTCTGCAATTGAGAAACTGGCAAATTGGGAAATGCAGCCACAAATTTCATTACGCACAAGAAGAAAAATATAAGAGTATCAACGGAACATGCCATTTTTTGTTTTAAGCGATGTTTCATGCCAACCGTTTTCGTGTTTAATTGTTCCCACCGTATATCAGTAACAGGGACCTTTCGCAATTACTGTTGCGAACTCCACTATCGCATTCACTTTTATCAAAATAGCCAAATGAAGCTCCTGCCATCGCACTGCCGAAGAAATTGTGGTTACAGCATCTCTACAGCTATTCACTTAACCACTCGAAAGTACTGCTAACCAAAGAGAGAAGTACGAAATCGCTTCCTAACTTCGACTTTCGCACGATTGCGACTGCGGCGGTTGCTTCATTTTCGTGACGAGGGCGTCTATTGTGTGCAAAAGAATATGTGGTCTAATCGCCATTGTTCTTGGCTGTGAGCTACTACATGAATTCTCACGATCATGGAGTCATAGGAATAGGTGTTGGCCAACTCCGGCTTACATTAGGGATCCAATAACTTCTTACATGAGGATACCGCGTTCATTACTAAGTAGTTATTTTTATATCTGTACAGAAAACACTAGAGCTGACTGCTGTGTTCAAGGCGCTAATCTCTATAGTCATGAAATTTCGAGTCAAAAGGCACCAGTGAGTACGATTAACCATAAGCACAGTAATCAACCCGAGGGGCGGTTTAGCAGGTGATGGTACAGTTTCGGAGGTCAGCACAAACTAAAATGCTGATATTCCTCTTCAGTCTCTCCATTTGCCAAAAGGATGGCAGACGCCATTTGGGGAATTACGCACCGGTAATAACCCCCAGTGATCTTAGAGCAAAGATATGGCATTACCCTTGTCAATTAGTAAAACAAATACTGATTAAAATTGCAATAATTCCTTACGCAGGCCGCACTGATTTCTCTAATACTATCACATATTTTGTTATTACATAATATGCATACAAATATACACATAAATATGGGATGAGAGTCAATATTAATAAAACAAAGGTTATGCGATTTTCCAGAAAGAAAAAGGCTAAGCTAAATATTAAAATAGGCGGGGAAAAAATAGAGCAGGTAGAACAGTTTACATATCTCGGAAGTGTTTTGGACCAATACGGTCAAAGTGGTAGGGACGTACGGAGAAGAATTGCGCTAGGCAAGGAGGCTTTCTCAAGGAGGAGGGAGTTGATGACGGGGACGTTGAGTAGGGATGTTAAGACAAGACTCGTAAAAACTCTGATATGGAGCGTAGCTATGTACGGCGCGGAAACGTGGTCGCTGAAGCAGGAGGATAGACGTAGATTGGAGGCTTTTGAAATGTGGGTGTGGAGAAGAATGGAGAAGGTGAAATGGACCGAAAGGAAAACAAATGAGGAAGTACTAAAAATGGTGGGGGAGGAGAGGGGCTTGTTGAGAGAAATCCTATGGAGGCAGGAAAAATGGGTGAAAGGCGTATTGAGCGGTAGTGGAATGTTGAGGGTAATAGAGGGGAGAATGTTGGGCAAGCGAGGTAAGGGCAGGAACAGGGTAGGGATGTTGGACGGGATGAAGGGAGGAAAGAAGTACACCGAGATGAAGAGGGACCTGATATAGATTAGTTTGCTAGGTGGGGAGTCACAAAATGTTTATTTGATAGTTGTGTCCATCCAAAAACCTACCTTAACCGGTAGATTACCTAAAAAAAATATACACATATTATGTTAATGCATATATTTATATCCCTCGAGGAGTATGTAATGAACGATTTTTCTTAAGTCGACAGAAATTAGCAGATAACCTCGCGACTGAAGTTAGCTCACATAACTCCATCTATAAACGTGGCGATTGTGGAAAGCCCACCAATTACCAGCCCATATCTTAAACATCGATTTCATGGAAAATATTTTCTTTATTTTTAGCAACGCTGAAATTTCTCGACAGTACGAATATACTTAGCCAGAAGTAGCAGGGATTTAAGAAGAGCATATCTTGAGAAACCCAAATACGTCTTTTTATATATGACACAATCGTATACTCGTACCATTAGATCGGGAGAAAGCAATACATAGGTATGCAGTGTATGAGCATGAGTTTTGAAATTTTGTAGCAAGGAAGTTATGATCAGGTTAATTACGAAATAGGGGGTTCGGCACTAAATACGCCAGATCAAGTTAAATACTTGGGGGTTGTGCAAACCTTCCATGGGGATTATGCGGTTCCGCTTTAAAGAAACTCGGCTTCATTAAACGGGTGATGGGGAATCATTCTGTTCCCACACTATTTAGGTATGTTAGACCACAACGATAAGATAAGGAAGATACAACTACAGTAGAGATCGATACAAATATTTGTTCTTCCCTCGGACAACCAGGAATCATAATAAGTAATCAAAGTCATCATAGATATAATAAAGATATTCGATTTACAAGTGAGGACAAGGTTACACGCTGCGGAGACATAATATATTCGTATGTGCATGTTCCTGTATACGTTCGTTGTTAGTAAATATATTTGTGTATGTGTAGGTTGAAGTGAGTTAGGATAAATAGGTACTGTGTAGCTGTAGAACTGTATTTAGTAAGGGATCTTACAAAACACGTCAAGTGCAAATAACGTTAACCAAATGTACAGCAAGCCCCTGCCAGGGACAAGAATTTTTTAAAGCACCTCCACTTCCAGCAGACGCGAAGACGAGAACCTGCCTCTCCGAGAACTGGAATCATATTCCGTTAGTGACGTCAGAAACGGCCCTATCTCCTTCCGGAACTCCACCTCTTATGAGCGCATTGTATTCCGTGTATGTCAAAGGGAGACGTGCCTTCAATATGCTTCGCTCCCCAGGGACACACCGCCTACATCGCAGCCCTTCGAGCTTAACGTCTCGAGCCAAGTACTGGAGCATCAATAATTTACTCAACATGAGCGGATAACATCGAGTTGTTGCAAACACTGTCATTTGAACGGACATCTACGCAAAATTGTCAATTTAATTTTAAATGTGATAGCAGAAAAACCTTCATATCTGAACATATCAACCACTTTACCCACATCAAGCAACTGCGGCTTTCATGGCCAAAAATGATATGATGTCCTTCGCAACCCACCTAAAAACGACGTCCCACACTACATCCAAAGAGAAAACTCCGAACAACGCAAGGTCATTTTACACAGTGCAACGTAGTACTACTAAATAAGTATACTACGCCGCGTAGCAAATAACCTAACCATCATGCGAATTAAATAATACCAGCGCAACCAGGATTGTACCAGGCGGCAGAAGTGACAACACGACTAGTATTTAATTTACGTGGTGCTCGCCGGGATCCCTAATTTCGGCGTAGGGGTTTTAAGTTTCATATCTTAATAGATTCCCCAAAATAAACGCAAAGGGGAGAGATTATGACACATACCTGAGCAGGGTCTGTGAATTTGCATTTTTTATCATACAGTGCTATGAACGATTACTTTACTGATTGTAAAACACAAGCCTGAATAAGGTGATCTCTAGAGGAAAGTCTAATATGAAACTTGAGCAAGGCTACAATGGCCACTCGCAAGGCTTCAGCTTGGACTGCACTATGCCACCGCCATATCCAGCGTTTTTACTGCCACAAGAGAGATTAAACCAGAATGATATAACTATACAGTCAACGCAAAGGGATAAAATCAGCTTTTCCGGCGGGACGATTGAATATTTATCTTCCCGACCTTCCAATTAAACAAAAAACGAAATCTTCACTACCAAAAATTCTTGAAGTATTTTGAAATACTGAAGTATTTTTCCTCACAATTTATTGCAAAAATCTACACCTGTACATAATCACCCCGCGGTCCAGCAAAAAGATGTGGTAAGGGGTGCAAGCACCAAGTAGTATGGGTAAGAGCTTTAGGGATAGAAGGGAATGGTTTGGGAAAGGAGAAAAAAAACATTCAGTACAAAACCCCGAAAGAACGTGCAAATCCATATAAATGCTAACGGAAAACTTTTTATCAAACAAGTGTTAATTTCACCCACTCTAAAGTTATGTTGTATACGAAACAAGAGGAAATAAATTATGAAACATCCAAGGATTCATCTGCTTCTTAAGTAAATCCTTTGTCTTTTATCAATTCCCTGTCTATTTACTCAATCTCTGTATTCATGGAAAATGTGGTGTGCAATAACAAAGTGAACTAGCAAGAAACCATGAAGGCGAGTGGCAGGGAATGGTACCGTCCATCTAGATATGGGAGAAAAAGACCAGGGAAGTTGAATTAATGGTTGAATACTGCTAAACATGATCAAGAAATACGTAAAGTTAGGGAAACATATACGTCAAATGGTTCAACGGATCGTGAAGTAAATGAATTTTCAAATAAGTACATAAAATAGAAAAAACGTACATAATTTATCATCTGCCAAAAATATATATGTATATGTATATATATATATATATATATATATATATATATATATATATATATATATGCGGGTCGCGGTGGTCTAGTGGGTAGAGCATTGGACTACTGACCGGAGGGTTCCGGGTTCGATTCCCGATTACATGTATATGCCGTCTGTACCACGCCGTCGGGCTTGGTATATATATATATATACATACTACATATATATATATATATATATATATATATATACTACTATATATATATACTACAAAAGATATCTGCTTCTTCAATCCGCTATCTAGTCAAAATATCTCTTCACCCATCTAGTTCATAGCCTTTCAAGTCGACCTTACTCCTTGTGGAGGTTTCTCCATTCGTAATTTCATATAGATTTCCATGGTGCCGTACCGCAGAACCAGTTTGCGGTATAAGCATTATAACATAGCAAGACAGCCAGAATTTACTCTTGAGCAACTGAAATTGACAGCGATGACGAAAACTCAACCGAAGAAATTATATATTAATCACAAACCTGTTTTGAGGCTCACCCATTGAAATATGAATTCTAAATTATAATAAATCCCAATTAACAAATGTTGTGAAAAGTTTCTCAAACAGATGTTGCATTCATTTTCCATGTCGAATTAAATTGCAGCATCGAAAGCCAGGAATACAAATACTTTGTAATGAAGATGAAAAACTGTCATGCATTCAACTAAAACTCCAACGCGGATATATGATAGGTCATGGAACTGCTGCTAACATAAATATGCTGCCATCACCCCTTTAAATCGTTTTATAACTTTTAATATTAGGGTCTTGAATAAAATGCCACATACACCGAAGTTCCTACAGATTAACTTTTGAGTGAGCGTCCCAGATAAATGCGTACATGATACTGTCCTTAATAGGAATTAAATATCAAAAGTGATAATAAAATGTAACATGAGGAACGCAAATGCTTCAAACGAGAAGTACGAGTGAGCCTGGTCATAACTCACATATCCAACAGCCAAAAAGGGAGCGAATGGGCACATAAATATCTTTAAGTCTCAAGGTTGGATTGTTTAAACACAAATGGCTTTAAAACATCTTGTTGGGGAATTGTAATAATGACTACCAGGCAGGCTATTGATAAATTGCCTTGCACTGACGATAGAATTTCAAATGCTGATCAATAACACTTTTATAGAATTGCACAGTTTTAGCCAACTTCCATCTACGAAAGTATCAATTGCTCAAACTATACCAGAGATGCTCTACTAATTTAAAGTAAATACGATAAAAAAATCTATTATCAAACAAAGTCACAGTTCTGCGAAGCTGAGTTTTTCAGAATTTTAACATGCATTGACTAAAAATTGGGCTAATACAAAACTTAAGAGATATGAATTCGTGGTTCAGTAGTTGGAAGTGGTATTCTTAGCCTAAATTTTAGAAATCTTCAGTCACACCATACCAAGTGATACTTTTCGAAAATAGATCATTAAGTAAGTCTGCGTCGTTTGCTCACTTCTAAGCAGTAAGTAAATATATATCATAAATATCAATTGGCAGATAATGAGCCAGTTATAATAATGCGGAGGAATATATCAGAATGGAACTCAAGTGGGGAAATATCAAAATTTCGTGTCGTTCTTATCATTCACGGTCTACTCCCGCTCCGATGGAACCCGATTGAGAACCTAAAAACTGCAAAAAAAACCTGTATTAAAGAGGTAAAATTCGAAAACTCAGACATACTATTAATTTGGCAAACGAATTTTATTCAAAGCCAGTGATGCCAGTTACACACGCGTGATCTCAGTGGGTAGTTCAATTATTTACTTCAGTGGGATGTTTTTTTTTATTCTTTTTCAAGAGAATTTTACGTTATATTTGTCTTAAACGCCCCGGTAGAAAAGTTTTAACCGATGTTCATATTAATAAGGTTAAATAATATTGATCTTAATCAATTGAAATGCTATCGAAAAAACATTTGCTTGAAATACAATATGCCGGTCAGTTTACTTATACGTTAAGAATATATGTAATCAATGTCAGGGCATGATATTCGTGTTTTTTTAAGTACAACATCTACGCAGGTAACGCCCTAATTCATTATAAAGACAAGAGCACATATAAAACCAAGCAAAAATAGTTCTGGATTATTAGATGTGAGTTATTATTATTATTATTATTATTATTAAAATTTACATGTGCAAATAGACAAATGTCAGGTGGCACACAAGTCCCAAGTGTTACAATAAACTTGCCTTGGAAAAATAACATGGTTTCTGAAATACAATCAACATCACAAAAGATAATAAATAAAATAAGTCTGAAAAAAGAAAAAAAATACACTTTAAGGAAATTTCCAAACACCAAAAGAGTATATCAACGGTAATCGACCTGTTCAGTATATCTACAAAACAAGGCACAGGGCTGTTTTGCAGTAACATACACATTATTCCCATTCAACAGCCCAATAAACTGCTATCAACGGACCTTCGACACTGTATTAAACTTAGAAACTCAACTCATGATGCATCCCCAACCAGGATTAATTTAAACGATAACATGACCAAAACAAAATTGAACCGAATCAATTAGGAGAACATGATAATACCATAAAGGATCGTCTAATTATTTATCGACAGACAGGGAAATCTCCCACCAGCAAGGTCAGTAGAAATTCGTGAACGGTCGGCAGGTTTGGAAGTTTTGTTTATGAGGCGGCCCCATAACCTACTTGTGCCGGTAGCAAGCGGACTCTCTTGGCTTTTTAGGTCACCGTTGGCTTTCCACCAAACCGGAAAAGAATTTTGAGCGTTGGTAGCCCGCAACATTAAGATAAGGCAAGCTAACAGATCGTTATTATTTCAATCAATCCCTAGATGAACATATAGTATGTAACTAGAAATGCTGAAGTTGCATACGTAAACAGCGAACAGCAGCCCCAGAAAATTCTAATGAGGAAACAAAGATAACAATATCTTAAGTCAAAGTTTTTAACATGAAAACTGAAAAACATTGAAACCTACTCGTAAGGATACAAATAAAAACATTAAAATTTTCCATAATTAAGGAAAAATCGTTGTGATTTCACAATTACCCTGAATGAACACCAAGCTGCAAACACAACGATAGAAGGTACGGACGGCAAATAAATATCTAGGAGTATTTAGAGTTGTGAACATGCTATTATTAAGATGCAATTTTACAATTATTTGGCGCGAATGTTTTATGAAATACAAAGGATACGATGATATGGAAGCGAATGACATAAGAAGGCTAAGAATGAAATTAGTTATTGGTATATTCATGAGTGCGACGTAATATGGATAAGAGTAAACTTTCATGAACCCATAGAACTCGTACAAGGAATTCCTAATGGGAATGGTTAGGCGTCAGACATATTTACCTCATCCGCAGCTAAGACCACTATAATATGAAATCGAGAACAACGAATCATTGGTCAGCGGATCTCACAAAAGAGAAAAATGTTAAGAAAAAAAAGGCTGGAGCAGAAGATTACACTAAGCAGTAATGGTTTATTAGTAATCAAGGCAAGGAGTCGTTCTGATGATGGAAAATCCATCATCAGAACAAATACTTTGAATGATGACATCTAGCAATGTAAACACACAAGAAGTCAGATGCCAGATTTCTTATAACAGTTATCTCCGTGGCACGTCCCACCGATACCTCCATATGGATGTAGCCTGTGGAAGCACTCGTAAGCATAACTTCAACTTTGGGTGCGTAGGGTTTGCCGCTAAAGACTCTCTAGGTATTTATCACTTTTGTTGTTTACCGGCTTATCAACCGTATGGTAGATTTTTAATGGACCCAGGAAAACACTTCTGTACTCCACATTCCTAAAGAACATGACACACAATATCCGCAAAACTCAACAATATATTAATTATTCCAAACTAAACCAAACTACATAGTATAGCAACATTCTTTACTTGCAAACTTTCTACATTCCTTAATATAATCCAAAATGCCTAATCTTATTCTCCCTCTCCACGCTTTCCCAGCATTCCCCCCCCCCATCATTATCAGTAGAATCCCATAACATCTGCCTCAACTGGTTCCCCACTTCTCCCAACATCCTGTCTTCAACCACCATGCCTAGTACTTAATCGACTTTTTTCGTTACCGTAAATTTTAATTTCTCTCCACCCTCTCATCTCCAAAAGCTTAAATCCAAGATCCCCTGCCTCGATGACACATGTTTAGATTCATACAGGCATTCGCACATAGTCAATTTTTGACTAATTTTTAACTTTATAGTTTCAATATAAAAAGGTAATAAAGAGAAAAATCAATTATCGTTGGACTGTATAGTGAAACCCCAAGAAAGAAAGAACGTATGGATATACTAGCAGGAGGATAAAATAATTAGAACCTAACAACCATGGCCAAAAAGAGAGGACTATAAACTTATCCATTTCTTCAAAAATTAAAAATTTGCGATATTCCACAAAATTTTTAGGAAAATTACAATTTTTAATTGATCATGATAGTCCACCATATCACGCCTGAAACGTCTACTTCATCGATATCTATCAACTTGGTGCGAAATATGAATACAAAAAGAAATACCATCACTTCAAATTACTATTACGGAGCTGTTACACTTGACCTTCGAAAATCAGTATCTGATGGTTACTTTAAGTAAATTTACAAAGTATCTGTACATTAAAAAATACCAACATTTACGCCAAACACGTCCATACAAAGTCAATGAGTAAAATACACAATGGTTTACAAAAAATTTAAATCCTCTTCAAATACAATAAAAAATATTACACATATACTACCCATTAGCGGTAAAACAGTTTTTAGTCGGATAACTCCTATCTGAACATCTGTCGTAAAAGTTAAAATTGAGTTTAAACAGAAAAAGCCGTAAAAATATCAACGAATAAGCTGTTAACTTCCATCCATTTACTCGACAGTCCGACATTACTGTCGAAATGTTGTTGAATCAAAATTCATGCCATAAAAATGATTAATACTTTTAAAATTTTATTACACTCCCGAGTCAAGTAAAGGAAACCCAAAAAGAGCTCACACACCTAAGTTTTAAGACTAAAAACATAAACTGCATTCCGGCAACAGTGGCGTGTCACCGCGGCAACGGTGCTTCAGCCAATAAACACCTTGCACCAGCATCACACGAGTCAATGAGCACTCACGTGAACGAAACTGACGCTCGTTCACGAGAAACCTTTAGTTCGGATGAGTAGAAATTTAAGGTTTGGTATCAGCCCGCCTAATTCTTTCGAAACTCTCATCCTTTAAATTGTAAAGCAAAGCATGGATTCTGCGTAATAGACAGCGCATAATAACTGCTCGTACAAGAATCCACCCGAAATATTCCTGCGTCCTTTAACGTCACGTGTAAGTTGCTGTTGTGCCGTGTTTCCCGACCCCATACAGAATTCATGATAATAACAAAATGTACAAAAAAACCCTTCAACACAACAAGCTACACTCCCAGGTGTCTTAATCTTTATTTAATCAATAAAAACTCCTCTTCTGACTGGAATCGTTCTGGAATGTTCATTGTCAACCCAAAATGCTATTCGTTAACAGCCGATGTACGAGTCGAATTTTAAGGTTTAGTATCAGCCCGCCTAATTCTTCCGAAACCTCTCATCCTTTAAATTGTAAAGCAAAGCATGGATTCTGCGTAATAGACAGCGCATAATAACTGCTCGTACAAGAATCCACCCGAAATATTCCTGCGTCCTTTAACGTCACGTGTAAGTTGCTGTTGTGCCGTGTTTCCCGACCCCATACAGAATTCATGATAATAACAAAATGTACAAAAAAACCCTTCAACACAACAAGCTACACTCCCAGGTGTCTTAATCTTTATTTAATCAATAAAAACTCCTCTTCTGACTGGAATCGTTCTGGAATGTTCATTGTCAACCCAAAATGCTATTCGTTAACAGCCGATGTACGAGTCGAATTTTAAGGTTTAGTATCAGCCCGCCTAATTCTTCCGAAACCTCTCATCCTTTAAATTGTAAATCAAAGCATGGATTCTGCGTAATAGACAGCGCATAATAACTTCTCGTACAAATATCCACCCGAAATGATCCAGCGTCCTTTAACGTCACGTATGCACAAAATGTACCGAAAAATCCTTCAACACAACAAGCTACACTCCCAGGTGCCTTAATCTTATTTTTAATCAATGAAAACTACTCTTCTGACTGGAATCGTGCTGGAATGTTCATTGTCAACCCAAAACGCTATGCGTTAACAGCCGATGTACGAGTCTTACACACGCATCGTAGCCCCTAAGCCCACCATTACAATTATCAACCTGAAAAATAAGACCTCAAAGCGTACGAAAGCACTATTCCGGACGAAGTTTAGACATTAAGAGACTGTGGACTGATTAACATTGTCTCAAGGTGATTTCAGGTATGGTTACTAGGAAACACCTTGGACGGAAAAGTGATTGTCCTGAAGAGCCACCAGCATAAAGTTAGGAGCCAAGTAGTCTACTCACATCACCTACCACACCTCGTAGCTCGAACTCGAAAAGAAAATACGGACTTTGGCAACAAATACGATGGCATCTGGAAGCGTTGACGATGAATTTCTCAATACAGAAAGCAGTCTCTTGAAAATGTACTCTCTCCCTCTATTTACATCCCTACAGTAACTGATCGTTAATTTATGAATACTTTTTAAACTTAAATTCTCGCCAAAAGTACTTTTATTTTAAACATGGCGATTATATGTCAGTTTAATTTAATCCTGATAAAAAAGGTTATCACCAACTGGCCTCTACATTCGAAAATTTACTTAAGTAACCAAGTCCACACATATGAAGTTCGAAACATGAACAGATGAATTAGACGGATGCACTGCCCAAAACCTGCAGCCTTCTATCTCCACACAAGTTGAACGATCGCAACAAAATTTAAATGACATTATATCTTTACCTCAATTAAATACGGGGGCAGTCACTAAATGCAAATAGGCCTCACTGAATCTACTCCGGCTGCTGATAGAACTGAGTAGATGGTGCCAGATTTACGCTTAGTGAAATCCTTACACTCCAAATGACAAATCTAACCAAAGCCATATGTGCCTCATGGCATAATGTCGAAAAGGTCATGTGTTCATAAACATTAATGACAGAATAATACGATATCGTGTAAAAATGCATATTGCATGTAAAGCGGCGAAAACAGTAGGTTCAACGTTGAACGATGTTCAAAATATCTAACAGCTGATACGCAAATAAAAGCAACACTACGGAAGCCTTGCCTGGTTGCATACACGCCATCCCAAACTACTGCTTCGCCCGCAGCGGAATAAATATACCGTTACTGCGGTGACGTCTCTCCATGGCAAACCTAACTCCATTTTGCCCCGTCGAGATATCCACCGTCTCGTACCGCAGGGCAACGCAGACGGCTCTCGCCACCAAGCCCAGGTAGACGACAGAAGACTAGCTATAAAGAATTGCTTCTGATATCTACACTAATATGCAGAAAGATGCGAAATGACGAAGAGACACTGCTGTTGAAAAACCCAAACACCTAAAGCAATTTGATATTAAGATGAAAGTCCTTTCAATTATTGTTTACACGACTTTATGTACGATGTGCAAATTGATTTCGATTTCAATGGTCTTTTTATCACATCACAGCAGCTGCCTCTGAAGAGCCGGCGGTGATGTCTCCAAAGAATTACGTAGACGTAAACCTACGCATATGTACCCGAGAGTATGGCAAGTTCTCAAGTCCTGTCACTACATACATGCCAACATACGAGTAATGACTCGAATGCTATCGGTGAAAATGGGAGGCGCAGCGTGTCAGACGAAAAACAAATTCAGAAGTTTCTGACGTAAAAATCTTAAAAGCTCACGCTCATTGCTGTCTGACTTAATTGATGACTTTGGCATATATTTAGAAGATATCGTCATCAGGCATCCAAAATCACTAATGTGACGGTATAATAGGTTGACTACTCCAAACAATAAAAACAACAATTTTAGGATAGTAAATGACTTTATTCAACGGTGATGGACATAAAGCAGCTTTAGTAGATGGTCTAAATGCTACACAACACTGGTACGACGCTTGACAATTATAATTTAACTTAAAAAGGTGCGTAGTGAAGGATATTTGGAAAAACAGCCCTACCCTCCAGAACAGCTACTACATCAGCAACACCGAAATGGAAAGTGTAGACTCGATTAAATACTTGGGCGTTACCCTCACTCACGACCTCGCCTGGGTGAAACGTATACGAGGAGCATGTCGGCAAGCTCACCAAAAATTAGAATGTATTACAAGAGTATTGGGGAAAAGAAGGGTTTTCGGAAAATGTTATCTTCCGCTCGGTACACCTCATTTAGAATATGCTCCTTGTACATGGGATCCCTATGAAGTTGGATCGATTTCCGAAGAGGATCGCGCACAGCGTAGATGAGTTAGATTTGTAAAACGCTGTTATGACAAATTGAGTGGCGTATCAAATTATAATATATAAAATATATTTTATATTATATAAACGGGAGCAAGGTTGGGATACACTCACGGAGAGAAAGTGAAATTACAGATTCAATATTTTGCATTAATTAGTATAAAACTACTCCTACAGAATATTTTCAAATACAAAACATGCGTGATCACCGGTTTTTTTTAACAATCACACAGAAGAGCGAAATGGTCAGGACAGTTTTACAGGTATGTATGACTCGATATGATGATTTTGGCATCCACGCCGACACAAGGTTTCCAATTTGACACAAACAATTCTTATTTTCAAATGTACACCCGAAAATACCGTAGGCGATGCAAATGGCTAAATTCTTCTCATGGATACAATACAACCGCGGAACATCTGTTCGGGTGTTGTTCAAATCCCAAAATCAATGTTGTCGACAGACCAACACAGGTAAATTAAATAACATGACAGTAACTTACTTAATTTGTGTTGTATTGGTGAAGAGATAACCTTTAATATTATATATAAATACCCAATTATTTTCTGTATTTAATCACCAACTACCTTAAACGGTAGATTACCCAAATAATAAATCACCAACGTTTATTTTAGCCTACGACTAATGTGATAACGCTGTAATTTTATTTTACTTAAGAATATTATACACTTGCAGAATAGTGAACATTAACAGATAAGAGACGAGAAACAGATTACGTTCTAAGAAAAGAAACGAGTTACGCTAAAAACTTAGTAAAAAAATAATAATTATTGTATGCATATATTCGCTCGAATTAAAATTATTTTTTTAGATAAAATATATCTTCTAGCGAACCTAAAACTTAAGTTTAGAGCCGTAAAACGTTCGCGACGAAATCTAAAATAATGCTTCCTGCAATTCATCTAGATTGCGATGTGACAACGTCGGGATCAATGCACCAGCAATTAATAACAGTAAACCTTGTATTATAGCAATCCGTTACCATACCATTTCGATGGGAAAGTTGATTTTAACGAAGCTAATAAATAAATCATTGAAACTACTGGAGCACCGTACCAAAGACACTTGTTGCAATTCAAATCAATTGTGCTAATGACACTCGTGCCGTTTATACAACGGAAAAAACTTCCATGAGGATCGGCTCTTTCTTATGGCGAGACCTCCACAGAGCACGGTCTTAAAAATGTCCACGGTAAATGCAAAACAACCCACGATCGTTTATAAAAACTATTTCACACGTTCAATAATTACATTAAGGATATATACATATGAGGACATATACTGTCCTGATGTCCCTAACAACCGCATTAAACCAAGAATACAAAGAAATATCGTCAAATAACATTATTATTTCAAGGCATTCACTTCGAGCACCTGAGGAGTTAACGGATGGCTGATCACGTATGCCCTCATCGGAGACGGTCTTCCGTTCTCGAAGACATGGCAACAACGGATCTATCACTTTCCCCCTTCCCTCTTCTCCCGCTTTCCCCTCTCGTAAGCTGAGTCTGGAACCTCTTCGATTCGGGTAGGGACGGGTCCACCGAAGCCTTCATTAAATGGTAAAGATAAATATTCCAGAATATGTAGCTATATGTACACTTAATCGAACAGAGACAAAACCCATGACCTTCCCACTTTCATTTCAATGTTATTGGTCGTCGAAAATGGACGATTTTACATGCTCTCTGCTGATTAAGTATATCTTCCATAAAAATGGCTGAATAATATAAAAAAATTAACGTCTTCGGACGAAAATCTGACGCTGTGTACGTAATTATATAACTGCTGCATTTGTAAAATGATAACTCCACAATTCTGTATCTGTTTAAGGATATTCATTAAATTGTGCAACCAAATAGCAAAAAGAATGTATTTGTTGCAAAAGGGTTGCTACGGTCCGCTATCCGTATATGCAACGCTGCGCGTCGATGACTTTAAACTAGTTTATATTTCATGCTCGCAGAAGTAAATTGTAAACACGAGGTACCTTTATAACATAATACATTCGTATATGCGAACTGCGATACGGTTTCTTAGATATAATAACAACGGAAAATGGTAGAATATATTATATCTATAAGGGAGGACATTAAACTACGTGTATTAATGCAATTATTTAATTTTTGTTTAATATCGCTTACGTTTAGTTACTTACTTTTTGTGGATCCCAGAGAAACATACATTCAATAACTATCTCGACATATTTCGTTAACGACAACGAGTTGCCTACTGATTATTGTCCATTATTTCGATTTCTCGAGCAATAACACAAAACGAAAGACAAGATATTACGAATCCCGGTTCACGTTATCGTTGGCTAACAAAATCAGCATTAGGGTGAAACGACAAACGCTAGGGTACTTCAAGCACCTAGAGTGAGCTAATAAAATTCCCATCATTTTCAGCAGGGAATCTCAGAATACTTAAAAAGAATAGTATGATGGTTTCGTAAAACGCCTTTACAATCTTATTATTACACAACCAGTTCATGCTAGGTAAAGGATGCTAATTTTTACCTCCATTATGAGAGATTGTGGTTGTCCAGTTTTCTGCTTTGGGAATAATAACTATTTCTTAACCAGGGTTGTGGCCATCATTACATGAAAAATTGGTGGTACATAATCATGATTTTTAACAAAGATATTTGCCTTATCACAGCTTCAACATTTGGGACCAAGGTATTTTTCATTTACCTTGAAAATCAAAGGGACCTAAATGCAAGTAATATGATCACCTAGGAAGATGGCATAATCACCCTCAGGGTTTACTATATTTCTCTGATAACTTATCGTAATCTACAAGAGCTAATTGAGGAAATAGTATTTATTACTACATTCGTCATTTTCTTTACTTTTCACACCTTTGATTGCTCTAAATTATGAATTATATTTATTCTCACTTAATGTTGTATTCACTACACAATACTCCAGCCTTAACTTAAATCATAACACTACCATATTTTATGAAGCAATATCAAAAGATTAAAACATAAACATGGTCTATGTATTTTATTCTACACCCCAGCTACTACTAAAAAAGGACAGAAAGTTCAATAACTCACCAGATTTTCCTTTGGTTTCTACAATTATTTTTTTTAACCCTTGCAATAACATCTTGTACTTCCAAAAAAGTTAATAAACCTTTCTTACCACATCAACCTATACCCTTCTAGCAAGAACTTCACTAATCATGTCAACTTATGCCACTTTATTTACCATCTTATACTACCACCTTTTTAATCTGTTGCATTTTATCACATTAATTTCCACCTTCTTCTTCCTTTCAGTATTATTTGGAAGGTTTACATTGGCTACACCCTAAATGATGGTACAAAGACATATTTCTTTGCATATATTAACAATACACAACCTCACATCCTTCATTCCATCCAATACGCACATCCCATTCCTTCCTTGCCTCACATTCTTTCGTCAATCTGTCTTCAGAACAACTTTGCCAAGCAAAATGATACTTCTATTTAAAAACCATTAATCAGCCCAAAGGTCGGTATGGTAAGTGATGGTAGAGTTCACCCAGGACTAAGCTCAACAGCATGTGAAATTCACATATCATGGAAGGGTGGGCCAATTCCTTTCCCTGTGCTGGCTATGGTCTCCCAGGAAGGCCTGGTACCCAAATATCACAAAGCTTGGATGAAGTTGAGGGTGTCCAGAGAGGCTTACCCAGGACTCGAACCCGGGCTCTCCGATAAATAGTCCAATGCTTTACCCCTGGACTGCTGTGACCCTCTAATGGTATATAATTATGTAATTAAACGAAAGATCTTTTCCTGGTCAGTAAAACAGAGCATAGCTCAACCGACATAAACACTTTCATGGCATACTGTATTTACAGAGAATACTCTGAATACTGTAATACAGAGAATATATATATATATATATATATATATATATATATATATATATATATATATATATATATATATATATCTAGAGTATTCTCGGTAAATACAATATGCCATGAAAGTGTTTATGTATAAAAATATAGAAAGGTATGTGAACAGATATGTGTGTTTGTTTCCCTGTTTTTAACAGCTAGCTCTATCTCACTCCTTCGTTTGAATTGAAGCAGTGTTCACGTCTGTGAGACTTTTGCACAGAGCATGCACATGCACAGTGCATACACATATGTATATGTGTATATACGTTGGTGGTCTGGAAAATATATATATGTATATTATATGTGGCTCGCGGTAGTCCAGGGAGTAGAGCGTTGGACTACTGACCAGAGGGTCCCAGGTTCGATTCCCGGGCAAGGGATTCTGGGCACCTGCAGCTCCAAGCTATGTGATTTTTCTGGTACCAGATCTTACTGGGAAACCATAATCGGCACAGGAACTGGCCCCCAACCCTGATGTGTGAATTTCACACACTTTCATGTCTGGCTTAGTACTGGGTGAACTCTACCATCACCTACTAAACCAACCTTCGGGTTGAATACTGTGTTTATGGTTTGTTTATATATGCATATATATATATATATATATATATATATATATATATATATATATATATATATTTATTTATTTATATATTCATTCACAAGGAAATAGATATAAGGAAAATGGATGTATATCCTTTATAAAAAAAGTCTAAGTTTATACAATAATAACTAATTGAAATATACCTTCATTTCAGATGTATTCACAAGCAATGTCAACGAATTGCGCAGCATATTATCTTTATCATTCGAAACAGAACAATACATTTATAAAATTGCCGGAAAATACCTACAAAATTCATTAAAGGGAGAAATATATAACGATAACTCACGAATTTAATTAAACTAAAGTATAATTGATGGTATTCTGCGTAACTTTGTGAAATCGATTCATTTTGGAAATGAAATGACGATAACTTTGTAATTTCACAGAAATTTATTACTTAAGAAATTAAATATTATCTTTGCTTTCTACGGGAATAAAACTTTAATTGTCGACTAGTTTCGTTTACACTGTAACATCCTCAGGTCCCCTTATTCCCGTAGAAAGCAAAGATAATATTTAATTTCTTAAGTTAAACATGGATTTCTACAAAGTTAAGGCCTCAACCATTCAGTGAAAATTTATTACGATACGACCCGGGTTTCGACGTCCAACGTCATCTTCAGGTCAACCTGAAGATGACGTTGGACGACGAAACCCGGGTCGTAAAGTATTTACATAAAATAACAGTACTTAAGGATATAATGTAATCAAAAATTATTTAAACTTGACAATAACAGGAAGTTTCCATATCAAATCCAAGTTCACTTATGAGCTACTTTTCAAAAATTACTAAAATTGCGTGAAACCAGATCTTCAAAACTTATATGCGCATCCTTTTGACTACGGATATATTCTGATAATTAGCTACTTTATTTCTGTCAGCAGTTGTCCTAGATGAAAATATGAGATCTGAGATCATGACGCAGACAACCATGCAACCTCCCTAAGAGAGAGGAAGGACCTACAACACTGCTTTCACCTGTTCGACATAAAACCAATCAACCATTGAAAGCGACATGGATAACTCTTTTTTTGAAAATCACTGTCAACAGTGGTTGATATGCAAAGAATAATGCACGGTATATGAAGTAGACATAGTTGAGAGGAAAACTCTTTCCGCAATAAACCAATCGATTGGGACGAAGCGGCTAAATTTACGCTAAAATTCACAATCGGCCGCAGTCGAAAAGTTAAGAAAAATGGAAGGTATGCAACGAAAACATAATAGAAAGGGAGATACCTGTTCACCTCTTCGTAATTATGAAAAAGAGCACACTCACCGTATGTGTGGAATGCCAACTCCGCCGTTCAAAATTTTGTATAATTTACTCTCGTAGAGTAGTTGTGGGTGTCTTGCTCGAACGGGTTCGAGCTTGACAGCCACTTCCTGGAAAGAAAACATACTTTATATATAACTCGTAACCAAAGAATTACACAAGAAAGAATGATGACATCGGAAATGATGCACTGGAATTGGTGACGTGATATTTTAACCTTAAATATGCGTTAAATTTGACAAATAAAATATTCTGGGGCTTGATATGCAAAATACTACAGCAAGGACCGCAAGGGAACAAAGATTTTCATTTAAAACGCTTTTATACAGAGTGCCCACCGTAAAACTTAACTACTATGATTTCATCGAATATGCTAACATGCCAGCCACTAAATTAATTATGAGATTCCTCTTTTAATTTAAAAAGATGAAACATATGGTAGATATTATAAAACTATGAATCATATTTCTAGCACTAAATAAAAGGACGACTTACTCATTACGGATATAAATATAATGGATTCAAACATAACACACATTATCATTGATTATTTCCCAAAAAGGTAAAACAGCGATATTATGCGACGTGCATACCTACAATCGTCGGCATTAAAAAAACCAAATAACTGTTTACGCCAAACAAAGAACTAAGTTTATTCCCATTAAAGAATTTGCCCGATATTTAACCACATTCAAAAGTAGCAGTTACATCACAAGATATGCAACAATACATCAGTTAAGTACTTCATGTCAATAATACACAAAACGGTGACGAAATTGAAGTTCAGACATAATTTTTTTAACTTTTTACGTTTGGCTTAAACTTTAAATATCTCAAACTTAAATAATGCGACAGTGTTTTAAGATCGACGATGGGCCTTAAATAAATAAAAGGCATAACATGGCCTGTTCAAATACAAAAAGGAAAGAACACAGAAGTTTCATTTATGCGCACATTTTGGCCATGTTAAATCGTAAAATATATTGTAATCAAGAGCCACTGGTCTCATTCCATCAAATTAGAAAGGGCAACGTTCAGTTTAATTTACGTTTACTATTCCGAAAGAGTATAGTTGAATCCAAACAACTACAGACCGTAAAAAATAACGCACATAATAAATAATTTACTCGGAGTGTATAATTTTAGAATGGGGAGAATTTATGAGTAAGTATGATTAATACAAATATCCCAAGTTTGCGTGAATCATTTGCTTCTCATTTCATCACGAATGCTATTATCTAAGATGGCTGCACTCGAAGGCATATTTTACCCTTGGATACGTAAACGACCCCAAATATACCTCCGAAAACATCACTCAGCATTACGCATAAAACAAGTAAAATAACGAAAGTACATGCTAATGTGAAATGCATCAATACTAATTCCAAAGTAACTGCTCTCATTATAGATGACTTGACAACAAGAATGTTATATAGCTGAACGGGCTATACGATATTCGGGCCACCAATATCACTTCGTGGACCAAACAAAAACAATCATGAAACATAATATTGCTACAAATAAAACCAGGATACAATAAACGCTTTCCTTACCTCTCCATTTGTAATGTTAATGCCCAAATAAATGTCACCAAATGAACCAGATCCAATTTTGCGCACTAAACGATATTTTCCACACACTATGAACTCCTTAACGGGTAAGGATTGTATTAGGGGTAATGACATTTTGTATCACTTAAATGTCCAACATTTAGATTTGAACAGGTTATTCCAATCAATATTTAATCACTACACCATGATCAATTGGCCGACATTTCCTTCACAACGACTGACGTAGGGACAAAGCAACGCACTGCATCCTGGGATCTCAAGTTCGACTGTACGCTGTTTTCTTCATGGTGGAAATGACGTCATACCGGATTATCTCGCTGAGTTGCCAGCTTTTGCAACCCTTTCTCTCCGTTTTTTCCTTGCCTGGCAAACAAGTGAATATAACATTACGATGCTGTCATACGCTTTTGGCGTCTTTTGAAAATCTTTGTATGAATTTTTCTCAACAAATAACCATTAGTTCTGCTATATTTTACCGCATATTATTACATCAATTAAAGTCTTAGTTTGGTTCTATTGCGTAACCGTCTAATGCAATATTAAAAATCCTATTTGTATCCTGTGCATATACCTCTTGCCATACATCTACCTTTACTGAGTATTATGATGTGTGTTAAAAATGAAGTCATCACTTGCTTATGCAGGAATCGTCGTTGTATTGTATTGATTTAAACGATACTCTTCTATCAGAAATGTAACAAATTTCAGTGATGTTAAGCACAGACATTAGAAAATTGGTTACTGCTTACAGCCAACAATCTCATCTTAAATGTAAATAAAACTCGGTATCATGCATGCTCTTTTTAGCTGGTGATAAAAATAATTACCACTTCTAACTTCTCTATTAATTTTCCAAAATATTCTGCGCTCTTCTGCTCCACATTACCAAACCAACTTAACCTTCTTTCCTGTGCCTATTACAAATAGGTACTATAATTCCTCTTCCTTATATGCGGCAATTCCATGTCTTTACCCCCTCATTACTTTGCTCATACACCACGATTCCCACTTTCTTTCCCTGGTCTCTTAAAACTATCCAAGATGCTGTAGCATTGAGCATTACGAGTCTCACCAAACATTTACATAACTTTCCTTTCACCTTCTCCAGTTATTCCATTCATATTTCATTCTCAGGTGTATATAGATCTCCAGCCATTACTCCCTGACAGTAGGCCTTCATCACTCCACCAATTACCCAAAATGTTTAAAATCTTTGACAGACATTTTCTTTCTATAGTGTAATATAGTTGTCCTCCACATGTTTTGATGTCATAGTCCAGTTTTCACCATGCTAATCCAAATGCTCATTTAATATGGTCATCTGCTCCTCACATTCCTCAAACAGAGCATTCATAACCAAATCAATGAGAACTGATGCTAATGGAGGCCAATTACCATGGGAAACCCTTCTATTTTAATAATACTACTTTAAACTTGAGTCTCTGCTCCAGTTACATCTTGTTTTTACCAGCTTTACATATTTTTCTGGTGTATCTCGCATCCATTCATCTAGACTGATGCATTGTATGCCTTCTCAAGATCTATAAAAAAAAAACAATGCATTGATCTACCTTCATTTCTCCATATTTTTCCATCAACTGTCTTAGAGATCCACTTTAGAATGACCAACCCATTCCTCACCAATCTCCATGCTGTAACCTTAGACCATTCTTTCATATTAAGTGACATCAGTTTTATTACTTTGTAATGTTATGATTTTGCACATTTCCCTATCCTTAATGGAGTTGTAAAACAATTTTCTCACCATACTCGTCTAGCAAAATTTCCTATTGCCATAAATTTATCATTACACCCTACAGTGTTGCATTCCCATCCCAAAGTAAACTTTTGCAAATTCTATTGGGTGTAGGTGTGTTCCTGCCATTCCTCCTTTTTTCAGCCTCTGAGTGCTTTTCACTTTAACAATAGCCATGACTTGAAAAATTGTCTTAGTTACCTTATTTATCTTAGATTCTCTTTGCAGGATTTTCTTCATTTAACTGTCTTTCAAAATAATATTTCCACATTTTCCTTTTTCTTGCTGCATTTCTTTTACCTTTCCTCAACATTTTTCAACTTTACATTATATCATATCTTCTCTCACCAACTTCCTTTAATTTTATCTTCAGCAACTTTACACAACATCACCATGTCTAGTCTTCTTTTGGATCGTTACCACTGTTTATTATGACAGCATCTCCAATTTTCCTTCTTGAACTCCAATAAATTGAGTCAATTACCAGTTGTCAGTTTTCAAAATGTACACCAGTAATACTCCCTTTGCTCATAGTTATTGGAGAATTCAAATGTAGTGTTCCTTGGCATAAGAGTAAAGTTGAGTGGTACATTGCTTTGTGTGGTATAAAGCTGGCCAAAGGGTGTAATACAGGTACAGTTGAGAATTTAGAGTATATTCAAGTATCGTTGTTTTTTTAAAGGATTTTGTTTCAAATATATTTTTCTATTTGGTAATCAATAATTTGGTGCATCAATAGACCATGGCCACTGGGTCATTTGCCTAAGTGGAATAAAATTTAAATAATAATAATTCTTTTCGTTTGTGCTCAAGTTGCTTTCTTGAAATTACCGATTTGACGAGCTCGTATATATTTCTGAAATGTTTCACCTTTGTGAATTCATCCCACGTGAATTACCTATATCTACTACAATACACATGGTGAGAATTTTTTTACCTCTGTGGACTTGACTTGTGCATTCCATACCAGAAGTATTGCAATGCACTTCTGTGAGATAATTGTTAAAATCTTTGGCTAAAAACTATTTTGTTTACCCACTTTGACAAATACAGACGAATAAATATATCATTATTCACAGGATAATAATTACAATATAATTACCTTTTACTTAAGTATCTACGATAATGGACAAGTGTAAAGTAGCAGTGGGAGAGAACAAAGAAAGGGATTAAAGAGATCAGAAAAGAATTGGTGGGCTACATGAAAGATACCAAAGAAGCCTTGGGTAACACTGGTGACGATCGATGAATAGGATGATAGAAAAAAGGACAAAAGACCAGTGAGGGAGAAACTCTGTATGAAAAACCTGATAATGTACTAAGAATTTAGAGATAAATGTAACAAAACAATTACTTTAATAAGAATGTGCTGAAATGCCATGACTTGTGTACTACAAAAGAAGAATATTACGAGAGCGTCGGGAGCAAAGCCAACATAGAGATAGAGTGCACGGAAGGAAATATAATGAAGGAATAAAATGAGGTAATGGAAAGGTGGCAGAGTATAAAGGAGATGCCCCAGGCAATTGAATAAACTGAACATCTAAATATGGAGGAGTACGGGAAGGCCAAAGACTATCTGAGAGCAGAAGACCAGGCATGAAGGAGGACGGTAAATATGACGGACGATGACGAGGAAGGTAATGGTTACGGAGAAATAAAGAGGAAAGGAACACAGCACGGAGAAGAGCCTTTGTGAACCAGCTAACCAGGAGGGACGCCTAAAGGTAATGAAAGCGTCGGGTGCATTTACAATTTTCTGTCTTAGCAATAACAGCGGATAGGCTTCCCAATAGAAATTTTAAATAATAATGAACGACACATCAACAAATATACTTTCTTAACTTGCCATTCACAAATATTTTGATTACACGAAACGAGTTTCCGAGAACAAAATACGCTTAGTCTAGGGTCAACTGTGAAGAACACTTGAAAATAAGGTTTGACAACGTGGCTCGACCTTCGTCTCCGTCATTGGAGGATAGAGCACAAGTGAAGTTACAGATAATGTTCATCACTCCCAACCTATCGTAACCAGAGTATAGCAAATCAGTTACATTTCCACGTACTATATTTAGACCTATCATCAATCATCATTTGTTTGAAGTTATTAACAAAATATTTATTAAAATTTATGGTGTCTAAAGAAAAATAATTGCAAATTTTCTTGTGTATTTTTATCATTCAATTAACTTTTGATTCTCATCCTTGTATTTTCTGTGAACTATCACACTCGAGTGTCGTCGCTGCTAGCGCTCCGAAGTGCCTGATGTATCAGAGTGCCGAAAAATTTGAACAGAAGTTTCTTTGCTCCGTGGTGTTCGTATAGTGGGATACATTCAGCGTGAATTCAATGTGACGAGACACCCACTGCTGTGCGAGCCCATATAAAGTGATTTCAGTTGTACGAGATTATTGTCCGAAATTATTTAAAAAATTTGTGAATGTCATTTCAATCATTAAGATAATCTTGACTCGTTATCAGCCTTAGTTCTAAGTTTCATTATTAGTAATTTGTTTTACAGCCTGTTTCCTATATAAAGTAAGGCTATTATATTGCAACCACAGAAATATACCCCAAATCTAAACTAATAATTATAATATTGTTTTTAAGGGATGAATAATTCTCGTAGTGTTTCGTCATAGAACAGCCGCGTAGGCACAATGTTTTAACAAATACTGATGTGGCTATTCCCCATTAAATTCTGGCTGCTATTTAAACTTAAATATCCTGTCACAATTTCAACCTTGCGTTTAGTTTTGCAGTGAAAAAGATTTCCTCTTCCCCTCTCAAGAGATTACGAGGGAAATGATCACTTTCCCTCAGTCGTGGACCAGTTCTATTGGTAGCCTGATGCTGTTTATTATTCGTTGAAAATGTGTCTATTATAGAGACGCAGTGGTACTTGTATTTCTTAAAAATTAGTGCTATTGTCTGAATTTAATCACTTTATGACATTTGGCTTTGAATCAGTTGCCTTATGTACTGTAATTTTCTCATTTACTGTATTTCTTCACTGTTATGACCAATTATTTCGTCTTGTGCCAATTTAGGGCAAAATTATATTTTTTACTAACTACAGATCCATTGGTTATATTTCCTTGAAATATAAGTAGGTTTTTAAAAGTTTAAATGAATTTCGAATAAATCAATGCATCGATAATCTAAAGATTAAATGCATATGAAACACGTTTTTTCTGCTCAAATTCTAATTAATTGATGTATTTTAAATCCCCGAAGCCGTATATTCGTACGGATATGCGATATTGACATAAGTGGAATTGATATTATAACTGCAGCAAAGTACTTACAAAGTGCAGTACTCTTTGAATTGCAAATCATCGTTTGATGAAGGGAAATTTTGTAAATGTTTGGTATGAGTGTTACTGTGGAATCGGTCACAAAATGGTTAGAATAAAATCATAAGCTTAATGGTCTTCTATAAACGGTACATCGCTCTCCAGTTACTTTAGGCGGGGGAAGAAGGGAACCCGATCATACGGCAATCACAGGTAACTAATACCCGTTTCAAAAGTTTTCAAATCTGTGAGCCTTTGAATGAGATTTGTCTCATTGAGCATTTGAATGATATGTTCATATGCAGTATGAACACCTAAGTGAATAAAATATTGCATGACTGTGAAAAAGACAAGTATTGACGAACGAACAATCGATAATTTCTTTCGGAGTGCAATCCAATTATCTCAGTGTGTCATTTGAACGTAAATGTTACGCATATTTCACAAAAATTGGGTCGGTGTATTATTTTTTAACCTAGAGCAGACAACACGACTGAAGAAGGATTAAGACTTGAGTAACCAAACAGCATTTTCTCAGAATGTATAATTGTGGCGGGAATAAGACCCTTGGGGGTTTTAATATCTTTCAAATAACTTCAAAAAGTAATTTTAAGTTAATTATTTAATGTTTGAGCTTTTTACATTTGATAAAAAATCTGATCGAATTTTAAACTTCCTGATCTTGCCCTCCAATTAAAAGATATTAATATTATTCATTAAACTTGCATTGTAAACGATTATGAGTTCCTTTCAATGACGTAACATTGTGTATTGCATTTTTTGTATAATTGGCTGGTCACAGAATATTTACTCTTGAAATGAAATAGGTTTTATAGAAAAAATCACATTTCCAAGGTTTTAATGTGGTTTGAAATTGGTCATTCACTCGCCCAAATCATTTAGTTAATGACCTCTCAGAAAAATCCAGGCTAGGGTGTTCTAAATTGGCTCATTTAAGTATTAAATAAACATAATTAAGAAGCGGAAATGCAGAAGTACACCATCTCATGATGTTGGAAATTCCCGTGTTTTTAATACTCTGATTTTTCATTGAAGCCCGAGCTGTTAAATGAATGGAAATTCTGTGTAATAACTGTATTTTGCAGGCTGTAGATATATTAATATGTAGGCATAATTGATCTATGGATGCCAGGGGTCTGTCAAATATGTGCAACCGCAAAGAAGTCTAAATTTAATGCAGATTGTACAGTTTTGAGACTTGTGTTCACCTAAAAAAATATATTAGAAATAAATTGTTACACAAATTAAATTTTTTAAAGAGTCATGAATGCCTTCAATGGTAATATATTTTACCATCAAAAACTTAACCATGCTTCCTGGCCTTTAATTAGGAAAATCCAAGAGATATTATAAATAAATTTCAGAGAGATGACAGCATTCTGTAGCCACCACAAGTACATATACCATAAAATGTCTATGTTAGCAAACGGATTGTATTTTAATGAATAATTTGGAATTACAACACCAATTGATTTAAAATTTAGATTTCACTTAATCTTCTGGGATTGGAGAAAAAGAGGTATTGTACCTGTGAGACTGATGTCAAAATGTCTGTAAGTGAAATTTACTCTAGTTGTTCACTTTATGGAGGGTGGCTTATCACCTATATTTGTTTGAGGAAAAAAAGAATGGAGTACATTTTATGGTATTTAACAGACAATATTTTAATAAATGGATATGTGAAAATATAATTGCTTTTAAGGATATAATATAGATGATTAAGATCATTGAAAGTGACATTCTTAATTGGCTAAATAATATTGCATGCATTACTCTCATTTCAGAATGAGAGCAGTCAGGTGTTTCTTAATAGAAAAAATGACTCTTCATAAGTAACAATTTATGGTAACATCCATTTTCCAATGTCAATTCATTTTTTTCTATTGGTACAGAAACATACAATGTGATGTTTCAATAGGTACATGGCAAGAAGACTGAAGTGATATGTACCATTTAACACAATTTTCATGATAAGATGATGATGTCCGTTGACTTGTCATTTACTCTTTTGAGTATTTCGAAAACTTTCTTCATTCACCCTATGGCAGATCCTTCCTAATCACTTCACCATCTTGACATGGTCTTTCTTTACCAAAGTTTGGTAGCATAACTGATGGTTTTGGATCCCCAATTCAAGATTCTTCCTTTAATGTTCTGGAATTAATTTTAGCACTTTCAAAAGTCTTACCTTCCACTAAAGATTCTGTTAACAGAATGAGCTGTTGACATAGCTGGGAGTTTAAAAAACCATCTTTATTTGAATATGTGCAAACCATTATGGTATCCAGGATTACTAATTTCTAGAAAATCCTTCAGTGAACATAAGGCAGAGAGAGACTATTCTAAATGCTTTGCAATTTGTCACAGATGGCCTGCAAACTATCAGGTACTTCGGTAGTCCAAAGGTAAAGCATTGGCCAACAGGCTAAAGGGCCCGGGCAAGCCTCCTTGAGTACCCTCAGCTCCACCCAAGCTTTGCAGCAAGCTCAATTTTTGAGGTACCAGGTCTTCCTGGGAAACCATAGCCAGCACAGGGAAAGGAACTAGCCCTCCCTACCCTGATGTGTGAATTTCACACCCTTTTAAGCTTAGTACTGGGTAAACTTTACCATCACCTGCCAAACCGACCTTTGAGTTAATAACTGTTTTTTATTCATTAGACTATCTGGCAACCACTTGTCTGAGATATGAAATCTATTCTCACCAAATTTAAAATGGAAGAGAACTACACGTTAAGTTGTTAGTAGGAATGTTAGTAGATAAAGTTAAAATGTTAGTAGGATGGCAGTAGCAATTCACCAAGGGCAGTATTTTTACTTTTGGAGACAATTTACTGCTATTTGCACAACAGATGCCACATGCAGGGACCATATAAGTTACATTGCCTTATTCAATTGATGAGAAGTGGCCTTGAAAGAGGTTAAAAAAACGCAAGAAACACAGATGAGTTTCGGGACACACGCGAAACTAGATGGATGGTATTCGGTTCGATGGTATTCTTAAAATTCTATCTAGTCGACTCAAAAATGTGCTTCTAGGCCACTCGTATGCAAATGATGGCACAAGTAATGTTTGAAGGGCTGGTGGAGGGCATATGAGATTATATACCCTGTGACCACAGGATAAATAGATTGCTAGATAGTGGTCTTTAATTTGCGGTGAGATTGAGACTATGGAGTCTCTTCTACCAGCCAAACTTGGTAACTTATAATAATAAATGTTGATGTGGATTTCATTTTGGATTAGTTTTTTAATGTAACATATATGTCGATACTGTAAAGACATACATCGCTACTCGCAATAATGCATGGGGGCATATTTTATTAATTCCACTTATTGGTATTCATAAGAAATGTAGATACCAAAATTACAAAGCAGCTCAATAATATGAGAACTTGGTATGGAAATTTGTCATTAGGTGAGGTTTGGCTAGGTTATGGTCTTGACCATTAAGGAAATGAATGGGTCATGGTTCCATTGAGCCCATAATAAAATTTACACCTTCATTGCCACTCCAAATGGCAATGATCACATTTCCATTACATGCTTTCAATTCATTCCCTTTCCCATTCATTGTATATATTCATCAATTTCCTCTTCTCAATTTATTCAACCACATATTATGCTAGTGATAAGTACTTCACTGCAGTGAAGTGGACCAATATGTGGCCAAAATATGCATATCCACTCCTTTCCATTAATTTTTTATTTCAACTGGTATGGTTTTTTTCTCATTCCAATTTTCTCCCATCCGCAGTAAATTTTTCAGACTGGAACATAAGGAAGTAGGATTTCACGGTATCTAATTGCCATTTATGTAACTCATTTCAATCAATGAACATAGTTAAGGTATTTGCCTTATCTGCAGAATCATAATATAATAATGCATTACTCTATTAAATACTTCTGGCGGATAAAAGTGTCAACTCAGTTTACATTGATTTCGGCTTGGATAAAATACATAAATACTTTCCAGGAAATTTCATATCTGTTATTGAATAAAAATTTAACGGCTGAGATGAGAATAAATTGCAATATGAAGGCTGGCCACTAATCAGATATTGGTAAATTATTACCAATGCAGAAAGTCCAATAATTTTGTACAAATTATTATTATTTAATTATCCACATTGTACAGCTAGTCTAAAGATACATTTTATATTGACAGCCAAGTTGTCTAATGTTTAAATGTCAAAATGAAGATTTTCCATCAAGTTATGCCAGAAACCATTTTATGTATACATTTCATATTTATGGATCAAATATTTGTATTTTGCCACTCATAGTCTTACTTCTGAAACTATCCATTAATTTGCATAGTTGTGTGTTAATAAATTGGGCACATGGCTAAAAGATATTGCAAATGCCTCATGACAGAAAAAAATGTTGTCTAACTCAAATTTCAGAAATATTGCATGCGGTACACAATCATCCGATTTCCATAAAATGAAAACACTGTCTATGGCTTTTCATTTTTTTATTTGGAACTCATAAACGCCATATTGACAATTTCAGCTTATAAAAGAAAAACCCATTATTATGATGTCATCTTTACTAATTCACTCTAACTCATTTTAACTGCAAAATAGCTCAAAATTTTTAAAATATAACAACTGGACAGAAATAACAATGTAATTCTTTAAAATGTATTGAATTCTGCAATTTTTAGGCAAACCCTGATTTAACTCCCAATGTTGGCAATGTTATTTTACCCATGGAAGCATTTCAAACTCTGATTAAATTAGACATTTGTACACACATCACACTTCAGGAGTAGGGACCATTAAAATCTTCGAGGTATTGCATTATGAAAAGAAATTTTCTTTCATAATACCCCATTCTTGTATTAGCATATTTCAGGATAGTCTCTTTTATGTTCCTGCAAATCATTTTAACCCAAATCTAGTTTATTAATTCAATGAAGCTAATTAAGATTCCTGTGCCGATTGTGATCCTTAAGCCAGCAATGCCATATAAATGGTACACAGAATAAGAGGTACAACCAAACCTGCAAAGATTGGAAGCCACAATTGTCCATATACACATTACAACCATTGTGGTATTAAACATTCTTGTTTCTCTCAAGATCCCATCCACCTTGCTGCTATCGTACTTAACTTTAATTGCACTCAATAACTAATCATTTGATCCATATCCTCTAGCCTATCTAACTAAACACCACCAAGTGTTCTCCCCAAACTTAAAGACTCCCTGGTGTATGATTTTTACATTCCATTTTAGTCCCCCTGAATATATGAATTCAAACAATTTAAGACCTGGTGCCGCAAATCTAGTTGTATTCCCAAACAGCAATGGAGTGTCTAACTTCAAGAGGATAATTTGAAGTTAGTTCTATAAAATAAAGCAATACCAATGCACCATAAATAGTTTCCTGCAAATTGAATCCATGGTTAACGTATGTCAGATTTTAGCACTGCAGTAGGCAATGAAACAAGTGAATCATTTTACATCATATTTTCACCAATATGGTCCTACTCCAAATATGCTTATAATTTTCTTTGAAATCAAAATAAATATTATTAAGAACAGGTAGTATCCTTTCTGATATTAAATAAAAGGCAAAAGTGAACAGATAGCAGAGGGTAGTTAATTAAATTTCTAAATATCACAAGCAAATTACTTGAACTTAAGGGGAAAACAAATGTTGGCCTAGGAAAAGGAACTTTCATCTCTGCCATTAGGGTATTAATTCCATTAAAGTTCAGCTTCATTTGAGGTGTGCCTTACCTTCTCATATAAAACACCATCTTGGGTTGAATAATGTATGGATGATATTCAAGCATATTTAACTCAAAAATGCTGACACAAGAGTCAGGAACTTGCTGTGTATTTTCACTAAACACTACTCATGGTTTCAGCTAAGATGATAACTGCCACGTATGTAACATTTTGGAAACATAACCAGACACTGACAGACAATTTGGTCTTTTTCAGGATTCAAGTTCTAAGTTTAAACTCCAACAACCACCATTTGTCCCTTCAGGTAACTTAGTATATTATCCCAAAAAATCAAAAGTAATTAAGAAAAAATAAAACAAAATAACTATAAAACAAAATTGTACAGCTCTAAAGAATTAGATTCTTTCATTATTTTAGGATGAACATGGCAAGTAAATTGCAGTAAGCCGTGTCGGAGCCAAATAAAAGTCCTGGTATGTAAATACACCCGTGTGAACCAAATAATATGCACAAGTTAACATTCAATTAGTATCCCTGCACTGCAAACATACTAATATTTCTTACTTCCCCTATGAACAAGGACTTCGTGAAAGACCTTGGTTTTGTTAACCATGAAACTTAGTAATTTATCTTTGTTAGCCTATTCAACTTAAATACCACAGGTACTTAATTCATCATTTGAAACAATGAAAACGATTACTTAATGCATTCCATACTGCCAATGGAGCTTCCACAAAAAAAGACAATACTTTAGTGTGAATTTAATTATTGATTGCACTCTTTGACAGAGTTACTAGAAATACACATTATTTGTTTCGCACACAATAATAACGAACTGATGTGCATGAGAATGGTAATAGCTACAGTCTCAAATAAATAATAATCCTAGTCAATGGTTGACACTAAAGTATCAAAAATTGTAATTTTTGGTGTATATCATCAATAATGCCAACTCAATAGCCCAATTTTAAATTAAACATAGAAATTAGTTGAAAATCTCATTCTCCCAGCTGGGGCTACATTTTTTTATCACATACAGTTGACAGCAAATTCAGACAGAAGTATCTTGAACCAAACAAGGTCAAGGTAAATGAGCTTCCTGAAACTTTTATTTTGAAGGATTTTGTTATTGTCATCATCTGTCCTACCTACAGCACTTAATACATACAAGTAATCTGGAAATAATGATCACAATCAAATGTCAAGATGGTGACTTTAATGCAATGAAATAAAATATTTTTAAAATGAGGGTGATAATCAGAAGACAAAGAGGTAAATGATCTACCATCACAATTATGTGAAAGAAATTCCAAGATAGGAAAACAAACCAAGACCAACACAAGAGAAATAATAATTGATGTACCACATTACAGAATCCAGATACAACCTTCTAACAAAATAAATAATCAGTACTTCAATAATATTCATGTACAATCAACAGAAGTCTGCACTCCGCACATGATAATCATATGGTCTCTTAGTAATTCATTCAAATGTTCCAATTCTAGGATTCAGCCTCACTTAGCCTATATATTTATGAACACATCTGGCTCTTTATCTGACATTCACATAGCGTGAGTTGGCAGAAAGAAATACCTTTCTGTCATTCAAGAAACTAACTGGGAAACTAACCTTGCAATTTCCCAATCATCACCACCATCAATTAAAACCAAACTTACAAACAATGTTATAACCTTTAAATGCCACATTTGCTTCAGTGAACACTTCCATGCAAATGGTGGCTGAATGGCTTGGTTTGGCATGAAATCTCATCACCTCATAAAAAAAAATTTAAAGACAAAATTCACACAAGTTGAGATGAATTTATAAACTGCGATATTTATCATTTGTTAAAAAAGTGATTCCATAGCCTAGGGACAGATGTATGACACACTATAACTCCACTATCAGTGGTTTGGAAAATTCATTCTTGCATGTACCCCAGACACACTTTGAAAAAGCTCACAAATTTAATTATGATTTTACGCAAACATGAATGAATGGTGATATTAAATAACTGAACTTCCAGATGAAACACCACACTGCCATTTAAAAAAAAAAGGTTTCTCGTGAAATCTACAAGTGATGCAATATCTTTATATTTTTTGTTTACAGTATGCATATACCTTAAAGTAAAAGCACATATGACACACTCAATGGACATACCACAGCTTTCCATCAAACAGGCACCAGTCAATCATACTTGAGGAGTGCACAAAATTAACTATCAAAATTTATATTCTTCAAGATTAACTGTTATGGGTTGACAAAGACAGTTGATATATGACCCATATAGACCAAATTGGATTAGTCAGTCAGTTGTTTTACATCTCCAATACCAATGATATGGATATATGTAAGACTATGCCATACTTAATGGCCAATGGGATGAAAAATCTGTTAACTGTGATTTATGTGCAAAGATTTAGAAATGCCTTCCAAAGGCAATTTTTGTAATTTTATATTTTGGTTTGCCTCATTCCATGAAAACCATTACATAAACAGCAAGTCTCTCTAAATCTATTCGTTGAACAGCTATTTGATTCCATACGCAGTAAAGACTTTACATTTAACAGCCTAACCCAAATAAAATTAATTCAATTCTCTACACTACATGGGCTGTTAAGGAACATTAAAATGATGAGCTATTCACTCATATTAAGCTAAATAGGACGATAATCAAAGATAAGTAAAGATCTTAAGCCCATGTATATGTTTGCTGGTGGATTCAGAAGATTGCCATTAACACCTCACACCAGCAGCAAATCAATAACACCAAAATAAAACATTTCTGAATATGCCAATACGACAAGTACTTTTTTGATGAACATTTTAAACTAAAATGTAAGTAGAAATTCTTAGCTATTAGCAAATAAAATTTCTTGATTAAAGACGACAAAGATATTAATGGGATTTCAGGTTGAAATTTTCCCAACATCATTACTCAAGGCAATTAGTCTTACCTTAAGGCATTTTGCCCTAAAGAAGGTTTCAAGGTCCCTCTTATTTGTTCATCAGCCTACACTTCCCATTCTGTTCTAACTTAACTGAAATGGTTTCTCTACTCAAATATATCATTCCCAAAAAATAGTTTTGGCAGCATAGGCAAATGTCTTCAACCCATTTCGAGTCTAATTCGACCATTTTTATGCAATTTTTTTGCATTAATGGTCATATGCAAGCAACTTTCTCAGAGCATGACATAATTACTCAAGGTGTACACAATCAATACTTCTATTCACCGAAGTGGAATAGGTAGATTTCACAATCGCACCGCATTCATTCGCTGAGAAAACCCCCAGACCTTAGCTAATGAATAACACCACGTGGGGGATTCATGTCCTTCAATTCACTCATTACACTCACTCTGCACATATAAACATTCTATACATACACACAAACTTGTCAAAGCTGTAATAGAGCTGAACTGCTTAACATACATGCTCTCTTTTACAATCTTCCCAAGAAAGTAAACTGTTAGTTCTCTTGAAGGAACAGTAAAATAGATTTCATGGCAAATGGTGAAAACACCATTAATTTAAAAACAGTTGATGACCCAATGAGTCCTTGATTTCCTCGGCTTTAGTGGCTATCTGTAAAGAAGAAGAAAAAAAAATTTGACCTGTCTGCTAGATTCAGCCACATTAGTAAAACTACCCAACTCCATAAATTTCGGAGGCATAAATGATCAATATATACATACAGCAATAAATTTTGCAAACCAGTTCAAAAATTTCTTTTAAGAGTTTTAAAATCAACTCTTCAACTCTCTTGAATCTACCTCAGAATAAAGAACTGAATAAAAATATGTTTCAGGTGTGATATGGTGGAATATCATGATTAATTAAAAATAGCAATTCTCCATAAAATAAAATTTAATACAACCGGTTTCAAAGTTACTACATCACCATCAGGTGGACCTGATGATGATGTGGTAACATTGAAACTGGTCGCATTATATTATATTTTGAGGAAGATTGCTATTTTTAATTAAATAATAGAATTCTCATAGGGACTCAAAAGATATCAGTGCACATAACAAATTGAGTAAAACAAAATTAACTTTATGATCATGACTGTTTCATTCCTTAGATTAATGTCATGTATTTGAAGATCCCAATATTGCCCTTTCCTTAAATAATGAGGAAAGTAAAAAAGGAAATAAGAAGCCTATAAAATCTAATTCATTATAATGAATAAATAAATAATTAATAAAACTAACATGCAGGTTGTGCAAAATTCCATGAAGTGCTTCTAGGAACCAGAAGCACAATTACAACCCATCAATGAATTACCACACCCTCTATCCATTAGATATAATGGAAATGCATCTCACAAAAACAAACATGCACACCAAGACTAATTTCAACTAAACAAGGATGAATTATGCTGCAAATTAATGCATGTGAAAACAGCTCAAGGTATTTGACAAATCACCAAGGTCAAAATATATGAAATTCCACCAAACCCACATGCCACTGTAGAAGTTATTTAAAATGCAGATCCAATGGTTTTGATTAATAGTATTAAACACGACTTCTATGAATATCACTTATCCTGTTAAATATAAAACAAATATTAAATATGAAAATGACTACAAAATATATTTTGATTGAACCATTGAATAAACTGTAGTTACCAATTTCAGTGGTTCTTTGCACAACACCTCTTGCAGTCCAAGTATAGTAGTATAATAAGTATATTATTTTGTAGCATAATAAATGTCAGCTGTTTTTTCAATTAAAACACATTACTGTATTAACTTCCTCAAGTGAAACCATAATACACAGAGTTAAGGTGACACACCTGCAGCACAAATAATAATATAAACAACCTTTTAAGTAACCTAAGGTATCACCTCTTTGTGCTCAAAAATAAAGGTGGGAAACCCAAACTTGACAATGGCTTTGTGATTATTTGCTGTTTTAAAGCTGGCATAATAAATTCCAAGAAACTGCGGGAGATGCCAAAACAGTAACTTTTCCAGAGTCATCTGCTAATATGCATTTCAATGCAACAATTTCAGAGTGTAAAAATCATTTGCCTTGGTCAAGGCGAATGAATTGTACACTCTGAAATTGTTGCCCTGGCATAAGTTGACCATGGCTATTTTGTATCCTTTTAGCACCTCAAAACATGACTTATTGTTAAAAAATATAATTACTGCTGAAATAACCGAAAGATTTCAAATTACAGCCCAGAAAACTGATAAATCAATAATTCTCAATAATCATCTAAACAAAAATATTTCAAATATATGCTACAAAGGCTGGCAAGTCATCATATAGGTGAAAACAATGGAAATCACATGAAATGTAGATATTTAATGAATACCTACAGGAAACGGCAAAGAAAATGCAGTATCACCTTGAGTTTAGTAATAAGAATATTTCCTTAAAATACCTTGTTTTGAAGAAAAGTAATGTATATGTAATATAATCTTTTGTGTCATATTTCTAATGGTCTAAATTGTCATTACACAGTTACTGAAGAGATCACAACTCAAAACTGCCCACAGAGCATAGGATATAAAATGTTTTAGGAATTATTTTAGCAAATAACACAAATGCAAACCTCCAGTGAATTTATTTATAACTTGGCACAATTTCATTTCAATTACGAGGGGAAAAATGAGAAAAGAACATGTGGTGGACTGACATTTCTGAATGTGTACAATTCAAATAATATGTTGCATAATATAACAACAAACAATTTCTATTCAAAAAGAATAATAAGATTAACCTGAAAGGAGTGCTAAAAACCTAAGAACAATTAAAACTAACGGGATGATGAAATAAATTACATTAGTAAGTCCATCTTGCATATAAGTTCACCAATTCATACAGAAAGTACAGCTAGTTAGTTTCACCTGCTTTTAGAATTATTCTAGCTAAGTTTTTCATGTGAGATATTAATGTTCAAATTAGTCTCACAATAATTATATTATTGGACAAACACAAATAGCTGGTTCTGTCAAGCAAATTTTGCACACTGACAAGGTTATTATTTACAAATTTTTTTTAACTGTGAACATATGACCCTGTGGTAATGCATCAAAGAGTCATGCGGCCTTCTTGTGACAGGATTGAGGAATCAATATAGCATAACCTTGGCAACTCATTCTATATATCTTTGCAAACTCATCAGTTTAAATACTTTTGAGAAGGTTTATGTTTAACATGCCCGTTTTAAAATGATTAAATCTATTGAATCAGCTGGGATGAAAATAATAGTCAAATATTAAATGTTTTATGTTCATATGCCATTTAAAATAAAATGTCAAATGCTGATGTGAACAACAAAAAGAAATTGTGTGGCACTGTTAAGTGAGAACTTTGTGAAGCATGTATATTCAGAGAGAAAGGAATAAGCAATATTTGGGACAAAACTGCAAATGTTCATGAATAACTGCAGATTAAAACATCCACATGGTAATCCCAGCCAATGAGAGCTTCAACTGCAATGGTTGGTCTGTTAGAAAAATGGTCATTCTTCATCTGCATAGGAATTCCACAAATAAATAATGTAGCCAAGTTCATAAATTAATAATTTTAATTTCTACCAATTCTCAGTCATATTCTCATATTCATGGGACTGTTTATAGTGAATTTTTGGAATTAACATTTACTAACAATGAGGTAAGAATAGTGTAAAGGTAGAGTAGTTAGAGGTAAGAATAGTTAAAGGTAAGAATAGGTTTGATATTTACGAATGATTAAGAATTTAGTCCCAATACACATACTTCAAGTTTAATGATCGTGCACAAAGAATAACTCAAACAAATGAGCTCTTCTTGACAGACCTCAATGAGCAGAGAGTCATCTTTGGACACAAGCTTAAAGCCCCTTGTTCTATTATTTGAGTCAAAAACAAGAAATAAAGCACTGTATTCCTATTGGAGTCATTAATTCCCTATGTCATCATAAACCTAAATTTACCCACAGCATGGACACTTTCTTTTCATATTCAGAAATGGATAGCTGAACAAAAAAATCTCTGGAGAAGCAGAGGACCACATGAATAGCCTGCCTGCTTGAATCTTGGGTCTCCTTTTCCACTATAGCTTACTGTTATTCAGTATAAGGGGTCATAGAAGGCATTATATAACCAGTTAAAGAAAACTATCAAGGTGTTCCTTTAGGGCATGTTACAAGCTGTAATTCATTTTTGGAAAATTCTGAAACTCAAGAGCAGAGAATCCATGAATCAGCCAATACTTTGCATTCTTCACATCATTCTAGTTTTACAATATAAATTGATCAACTCATTGGAGTACAATCCTTTGTTTATGAAATAAGCTCAAAATCATGAAAAAACAATATCACAAAGATTCCTCCTAGTTTTCCAAAATTTACAGCTTTTTTAATAGTTAAATCAAAGATGTAACTTTTAATGTAGATGGATTTCATTAATTAAAATGACAAGACTTTAATTCCATCTTTAATTTAAGACATGATAACAGCATTGTGACAGACTTTTGTAAAAATATAGACTTATGATCACATGTTTCTAATAATTTATCAGGGTGTGGTGGTATCCTCCTAACGCTTTACATCCAAGGTTTCAAACAAAAAGAAATAACAGTTCTAAGATTTCCATTTAATCATAAAAAGAAATTAATAGACAATAATTTAATTAGGAATAACTTCAATTTTTGGAATTCAGAATGACAAAATGCAACTTTTTGCTTCACAGAAGTGCGAGTTTTGAATCACCAAACAAAGGCAAAACAAACATAACATACATCCAATCAACATTACAAAAGACATGCAGAAAAAAACCCAAGAAATCCATTATGCCACTATGAATAGGTTGGATTTTTCAACCAACAATTTCATGAGCATTGGGCAATGAATTGAAATGACAACTGTGATTTTAAACAAAACTCAGTTTCCCTCACAGTATCTTTGCAACATCAACCCATTCATTGTAAAGGTATGAAAAATTGGTATTTCAGGTAAATATGTGATTGATGCTTCAAACTCATTGTGATAGTGCTATATATTAGTAATCAGCATTGAAGTAGTATTCTTATGAGTATTTTATGAGGAAATCTGAACAAAAAGAAATAAAAATCCTGTTTAAACATTGCTAATTTTAATTAATTCGGTAACTAAGAAAAGATTTGGATTACCAACTCATACTTTGGTTATGATTACCAAAGCATCATGGTATTATCTCGAT
>CM073770.1:69551997-69606825 GCA_037158775.1 Hetaerina titia
CATATTAAGCTAAATAGGACGATAATCAAAGATAAGTAAAGATCTTAAGCCCATGTATATGTTTGCTGGTGGATTCAGAAGATTGCCATTAACACCTCACACCAGCAGCAAATCAATAACACCAAAATAAAACATTTCTGAATATGCCAATACGACAAGTACTTTTTTGATGAACATTTTAAACTAAAATGTAAGTAGAAATTCTTAGCTATTAGCAAATAAAATTTCTTGATTAAAGACGACAAAGATATTAATGGGATTTCAGGTTGAAATTTTCCCAACATCATTACTCAAGGCAATTAGTCTTACCTTAAGGCATTTTGCCCTAAAGAAGGTTTCAAGGTCCCTCTTATTTGTTCATCAGCCTACACTTCCCATTCTGTTCTAACTTAACTGAAATGGTTTCTCTACTCAAATATATCATTCCCAAAAAATAGTTTTGGCAGCATAGGCAAATGTCTTCAACCCATTTCGAGTCTAATTCGACCATTTTTATGCAATTTTTTTGCATTAATGGTCATATGCAAGCAACTTTCTCAGAGCATGACATAATTACTCAAGGTGTACACAATCAATACTTCTATTCACCGAAGTGGAATAGGTAGATTTCACAATCGCACCGCATTCATTCGCTGAGAAAACCCCCAGACCTTAGCTAATGAATAACACCACGTGGGGGATTCATGTCCTTCAATTCACTCATTACACTCACTCTGCACATATAAACATTCTATACATACACACAAACTTGTCAAAGCTGTAATAGAGCTGAACTGCTTAACATACATGCTCTCTTTTACAATCTTCCCAAGAAAGTAAACTGTTAGTTCTCTTGAAGGAACAGTAAAATAGATTTCATGGCAAATGGTGAAAACACCATTAATTTAAAAACAGTTGATGACCCAATGAGTCCTTGATTTCCTCGGCTTTAGTGGCTATCTGTAAAGAAGAAGAAAAAAAAATTTGACCTGTCTGCTAGATTCAGCCACATTAGTAAAACTACCCAACTCCATAAATTTCGGAGGCATAAATGATCAATATATACATACAGCAATAAATTTTGCAAACCAGTTCAAAAATTTCTTTTAAGAGTTTTAAAATCAACTCTTCAACTCTCTTGAATCTACCTCAGAATAAAGAACTGAATAAAAATATGTTTCAGGTGTGATATGGTGGAATATCATGATTAATTAAAAATAGCAATTCTCCATAAAATAAAATTTAATACAACCGGTTTCAAAGTTACTACATCACCATCAGGTGGACCTGATGATGATGTGGTAACATTGAAACTGGTCGCATTATATTATATTTTGAGGAAGATTGCTATTTTTAATTAAATAATAGAATTCTCATAGGGACTCAAAAGATATCAGTGCACATAACAAATTGAGTAAAACAAAATTAACTTTATGATCATGACTGTTTCATTCCTTAGATTAATGTCATGTATTTGAAGATCCCAATATTGCCCTTTCCTTAAATAATGAGGAAAGTAAAAAAGGAAATAAGAAGCCTATAAAATCTAATTCATTATAATGAATAAATAAATAATTAATAAAACTAACATGCAGGTTGTGCAAAATTCCATGAAGTGCTTCTAGGAACCAGAAGCACAATTACAACCCATCAATGAATTACCACACCCTCTATCCATTAGATATAATGGAAATGCATCTCACAAAAACAAACATGCACACCAAGACTAATTTCAACTAAACAAGGATGAATTATGCTGCAAATTAATGCATGTGAAAACAGCTCAAGGTATTTGACAAATCACCAAGGTCAAAATATATGAAATTCCACCAAACCCACATGCCACTGTAGAAGTTATTTAAAATGCAGATCCAATGGTTTTGATTAATAGTATTAAACACGACTTCTATGAATATCACTTATCCTGTTAAATATAAAACAAATATTAAATATGAAAATGACTACAAAATATATTTTGATTGAACCATTGAATAAACTGTAGTTACCAATTTCAGTGGTTCTTTGCACAACACCTCTTGCAGTCCAAGTATAGTAGTATAATAAGTATATTATTTTGTAGCATAATAAATGTCAGCTGTTTTTTCAATTAAAACACATTACTGTATTAACTTCCTCAAGTGAAACCATAATACACAGAGTTAAGGTGACACACCTGCAGCACAAATAATAATATAAACAACCTTTTAAGTAACCTAAGGTATCACCTCTTTGTGCTCAAAAATAAAGGTGGGAAACCCAAACTTGACAATGGCTTTGTGATTATTTGCTGTTTTAAAGCTGGCATAATAAATTCCAAGAAACTGCGGGAGATGCCAAAACAGTAACTTTTCCAGAGTCATCTGCTAATATGCATTTCAATGCAACAATTTCAGAGTGTAAAAATCATTTGCCTTGGTCAAGGCGAATGAATTGTACACTCTGAAATTGTTGCCCTGGCATAAGTTGACCATGGCTATTTTGTATCCTTTTAGCACCTCAAAACATGACTTATTGTTAAAAAATATAATTACTGCTGAAATAACCGAAAGATTTCAAATTACAGCCCAGAAAACTGATAAATCAATAATTCTCAATAATCATCTAAACAAAAATATTTCAAATATATGCTACAAAGGCTGGCAAGTCATCATATAGGTGAAAACAATGGAAATCACATGAAATGTAGATATTTAATGAATACCTACAGGAAACGGCAAAGAAAATGCAGTATCACCTTGAGTTTAGTAATAAGAATATTTCCTTAAAATACCTTGTTTTGAAGAAAAGTAATGTATATGTAATATAATCTTTTGTGTCATATTTCTAATGGTCTAAATTGTCATTACACAGTTACTGAAGAGATCACAACTCAAAACTGCCCACAGAGCATAGGATATAAAATGTTTTAGGAATTATTTTAGCAAATAACACAAATGCAAACCTCCAGTGAATTTATTTATAACTTGGCACAATTTCATTTCAATTACGAGGGGAAAAATGAGAAAAGAACATGTGGTGGACTGACATTTCTGAATGTGTACAATTCAAATAATATGTTGCATAATATAACAACAAACAATTTCTATTCAAAAAGAATAATAAGATTAACCTGAAAGGAGTGCTAAAAACCTAAGAACAATTAAAACTAACGGGATGATGAAATAAATTACATTAGTAAGTCCATCTTGCATATAAGTTCACCAATTCATACAGAAAGTACAGCTAGTTAGTTTCACCTGCTTTTAGAATTATTCTAGCTAAGTTTTTCATGTGAGATATTAATGTTCAAATTAGTCTCACAATAATTATATTATTGGACAAACACAAATAGCTGGTTCTGTCAAGCAAATTTTGCACACTGACAAGGTTATTATTTACAAATTTTTTTTAACTGTGAACATATGACCCTGTGGTAATGCATCAAAGAGTCATGCGGCCTTCTTGTGACAGGATTGAGGAATCAATATAGCATAACCTTGGCAACTCATTCTATATATCTTTGCAAACTCATCAGTTTAAATACTTTTGAGAAGGTTTATGTTTAACATGCCCGTTTTAAAATGATTAAATCTATTGAATCAGCTGGGATGAAAATAATAGTCAAATATTAAATGTTTTATGTTCATATGCCATTTAAAATAAAATGTCAAATGCTGATGTGAACAACAAAAAGAAATTGTGTGGCACTGTTAAGTGAGAACTTTGTGAAGCATGTATATTCAGAGAGAAAGGAATAAGCAATATTTGGGACAAAACTGCAAATGTTCATGAATAACTGCAGATTAAAACATCCACATGGTAATCCCAGCCAATGAGAGCTTCAACTGCAATGGTTGGTCTGTTAGAAAAATGGTCATTCTTCATCTGCATAGGAATTCCACAAATAAATAATGTAGCCAAGTTCATAAATTAATAATTTTAATTTCTACCAATTCTCAGTCATATTCTCATATTCATGGGACTGTTTATAGTGAATTTTTGGAATTAACATTTACTAACAATGAGGTAAGAATAGTGTAAAGGTAGAGTAGTTAGAGGTAAGAATAGTTAAAGGTAAGAATAGGTTTGATATTTACGAATGATTAAGAATTTAGTCCCAATACACATACTTCAAGTTTAATGATCGTGCACAAAGAATAACTCAAACAAATGAGCTCTTCTTGACAGACCTCAATGAGCAGAGAGTCATCTTTGGACACAAGCTTAAAGCCCCTTGTTCTATTATTTGAGTCAAAAACAAGAAATAAAGCACTGTATTCCTATTGGAGTCATTAATTCCCTATGTCATCATAAACCTAAATTTACCCACAGCATGGACACTTTCTTTTCATATTCAGAAATGGATAGCTGAACAAAAAAATCTCTGGAGAAGCAGAGGACCACATGAATAGCCTGCCTGCTTGAATCTTGGGTCTCCTTTTCCACTATAGCTTACTGTTATTCAGTATAAGGGGTCATAGAAGGCATTATATAACCAGTTAAAGAAAACTATCAAGGTGTTCCTTTAGGGCATGTTACAAGCTGTAATTCATTTTTGGAAAATTCTGAAACTCAAGAGCAGAGAATCCATGAATCAGCCAATACTTTGCATTCTTCACATCATTCTAGTTTTACAATATAAATTGATCAACTCATTGGAGTACAATCCTTTGTTTATGAAATAAGCTCAAAATCATGAAAAAACAATATCACAAAGATTCCTCCTAGTTTTCCAAAATTTACAGCTTTTTTAATAGTTAAATCAAAGATGTAACTTTTAATGTAGATGGATTTCATTAATTAAAATGACAAGACTTTAATTCCATCTTTAATTTAAGACATGATAACAGCATTGTGACAGACTTTTGTAAAAATATAGACTTATGATCACATGTTTCTAATAATTTATCAGGGTGTGGTGGTATCCTCCTAACGCTTTACATCTAAGGTTTCAAACAAAAAGAAATAACAGTTCTAAGATTTCCATTTAATCATAAAAAGAAATTAATAGACAATAATTTAATTAGGAATAACTTCAATTTTTGGAATTCAGAATGACAAAATGCAACTTTTTGCTTCACAGAAGTGCGAGTTTTGAATCACCAAACAAAGGCAAAACAAACATAACATACATCCAATCAACATTACAAAAGACATGCAGAAAAAAACCCAAGAAATCCATTATGCCACTATGAATAGGTTGGATTTTTCAACCAACAATTTCATGAGCATTGGGCAATGAATTGAAATGACAACTGTGATTTTAAACAAAACTCAGTTTCCCTCACAGTATCTTTGCAACATCAACCCATTCATTGTAAAGGTATGAAAAATTGGTATTTCAGGTAAATATGTGATTGATGCTTCAAACTCATTGTGATAGTGCTATATATTAGTAATCAGCATTGAAGTAGTATTCTTATGAGTATTTTATGAGGAAATCTGAACAAAAAGAAATAAAAATCCTGTTTAAACATTGCTAATTTTAATTAATTCGGTAACTAAGAAAAGATTTGGATTACCAACTCATACTTTGGTTATGATTACCAAAGCATCATGGTATTATCTCGATAACATTTGAAAATCAACATTAATGATTGCGGGTGTCACAAAAATCTCCATACGTTATTTGTTTAGAGGTTCTTGAAATGCAAGAAATACAGAAAATCAAGTAAGTGATTTATGACATGCACTAAAACAAAAGAATACCCTAAACATTATTAAACTGGGTTAATACTTTTTCCAGACATACACCATTAAATATTCACTCATTTTAAAATTGAGATATAAAAGCACTTTCGATAAATCTTGAATTACATGCAATTAGATCAAAATCACCATATTTGGAAAAGAATAGAAGAAACCTGTGGAATGTGTTATTTATCAGAAAATCTATGAACGAAAACAACTCTTCTGGATTGCTTTACTTAATTTTTCCAGGTTTATTATTAAGTACAAATTTCACAGAAACGTTAACATTCAATTACAATTACCAAGCATTCCCACTGACCAGGTGACCAACATTTTTCTACAATTTACAGATAATTGGCATGCCACATCAACAATTTCATTTCTCCATTCCTAAACAAATGCAATTTTAAGGTGATGTGTAAAACTTTATCAATGCACTCGATAAGAATTACTTCACTCTACTGATCACTATAAAGAGAATGGGTAAAGTTGAGAGAGATGGCAAGTGTCTGGAACTTCATTGTCAATTAAAAGAAAGTATGAGAAAAAAATTAACATGATCATGAAGGATACATTTCTGAATAAGCAAGAGTGGGCAATGACCAAACATAAGAATGAGTACCAAAAGAAGGTCAGAGAAATGGATGAAGTACTTAATTCCTTGGAATTACACAAATATGGATACAGCCAATATACCTGATCAAGTTTGTTTTGATTCATAAGATTTAGATAAGAGAACGTCATATATAACAAGACTTTGAAACAAAATTTCAAGCAGTGCATCAAATAAACCTTCACATAGAGCAGTCCCGCTCCCACTTCTGTTTTTCTGCATTGAAGCAAACACATGGCCATTATATAGGTCAGGAAAAATGGTAATAATGGATGAATAATGTGGTAATTCCAAAGTCATATAAGGAAAAATAGATCACACTAGGCATTTCATAAAAACGAGTACAATTTTCAGCTATGGTGCTTTTTAAATGAAACAGTTCCTTGCACCAAGTCTTTTCCTCACTCCCGGTGCTTCTCAGTGGCACCCTCTGGGAAAGATGCAGAGGGAACGGCCCCTGCCTTCTCACCTTGAGTGGCCACTGGCATGATGGTTGGATGAAGTTCAAAGCACTTCAGCCTAGGTACAGGCATCCCCCCTTCGCCTCCGGTCCCTCCGCCCCCACCCCCACCTCCTGTACCACCAGCTCCACCACCTCCACCTGCTGCTGCTCCACCCCCATTTGGAGGAGTGCTTGTCTGTCCAACCTTCTGCGCTGTTATGATTGGAGTGGATGAAGCCGAGGCTGAGACTGCCGCTTTCTGTTTCAGCATGGTCCAGTCAAAGGTATAGTCATACTGGTGATTGAGCGTGCGAAACAGGATGCGGAACAGCTGTCTCAGGTACATATAGTCTGGTCCTCCTTCAAATCGGAGACCACGGCAGTAGTTGAGGTACATGGCAAACTCTGCAGGAAATCCCTATTGAAAAAATAAGAGATGCAAAATAATGTAATTAATTGGAAATTGGATTTTTTTAATGGAGCAATATTAGACTATTGTTACATGAAAAGAGAAACTTTTGAAATTGATAAATACTATTGAGTAGCTCCGTATCTATAACTAGGATGAAATGGAGAGCGGATTTTTCAGTATTTTAGGCAACTTTCTAGAGAATTTCACATAGCTTGAATTCCCTGCAAACCGTTATTATGTAGGATAAGGAACATAGTCAAATATACAAATCATTACACCAGGGATTTCTATACGAAAAAATTTAGATACATGAACATAATATCAATTAATGAAATAAACAAAAATACAGAATTAAATTAATGGAACATACATAGAGCTGGAAAGACTTTTAAGATTATTAACTGGGCATTGATGATTGAAGATATAACACCAAGTTACTTGAGTTTAACTGTTTTACATTTATAAAATTTATTTCTAAATATTAAAAAACCATAAAGTAATCAACCTGAAGGTCGGTTTGGTAGTTGATGCTAAGCCTGACTGCGCGTGAAATTCACACATCAGGGTTGGGACCTCAGTTCCTTTTGCTGTGTTGGCTATGATATTCCAGGAAGATCTGGTATCCTAAAAATTGCACAGCTGGCTTGGAGTTAGCATGCCCGAGAGGTGTGCACAGGAATCGAACCTTGACAACCACATCTTATATTTCACCATTTTTATTCCTATCTGTATCATACCTTTAGAATCGTCCTATTATAATTGTTCCTTACTATAATTTCAATTGCCACCACCACCAGCCCCAGAAGAGGTATGCACTCTCATGCCCTTACAGAGCGACTCCTTTGAAGGCCATTGGTTCTTGCTTAATCACTCATATTTATAAATTTCAACAGTTTTAACAAAAATAAATTATAATACAGGCTGCTTGATTACAATATTAGAACTAAAAAAATAACGGGGCCTTCAAGGATTCATGAATTCCTCTTCATGCCATGGGTACTCCTAGAGCACACTGCGGTATGAGGGATACACAGAAAAACTGACTTGGATAATAATGAGACCACTTCGGATGGTTACAACATTCTTCATGATAAGATAAAAGGAAAACACTCTAGAACTTGAACTAAAAAACACACATCTAATGTCACATGACCTTTATAGTAGTGAAAGAAATATGAAAGGATGTGATATCCTGTTTAAATACATTGGTAACTGATTTTGTCTCTTCTTCCTTATGATATAAAGCATTTTCACTTATACACGAGGTGTTACCCAAAAGTAACCGGATTTATTTAGTTTTAAAGGTATTTGATTTTTTTTGAGAAACAATCTTATCACCTTCAAAGTACTTTTCTTTACACTTAATACATTTGTCCAATCTGAAAATCCATTCCTGGAACCATTAATCAAAACTGATCTATTGAGATAGCTACTGCCTCACTTTTTTCTTTAGCTATTCCATGTCATAAAAACTTTGTCCTTTCATGTCCTTTTCATTCGCAGAAACAAGATGAAATTGCATGGAGTGAAAAAAATCTCTAGTCAGTTCAAAGATGGTCTTTCAATGCATGGCAAGTTTAAATTTGATTCTCTTTTTGCTGTTCAGTAAGGACTCAAGGCACGAATTTGCAGTGACCCCTCTCATCTTCAAATTTTCCAACAAAATTTATTGAACTGAGCTCCATGGTATTCCAGATAACTTACTAATTTCTTCAATAGTCTGTCGTTGTCATCTTTAAGCATGATTGAACAAACATTTTCAACAATTTCTACAATTCTCAAAGTTGATGGTCATCCTGAATGTCTGTCAATAAGGGACATTCCACCTTTTTGGAAGCGAGAAAACCATTGGTACACTTGAGTTTTTCACATAGCACAATCTTTGTAAGCTGTTTTTAACATCATAATAGTTTATTCAGTGTTTTTCCCAAGCAGGAGGAAAAATTTCACATCAGCATGCTGTTCACATTAATCTGCCATGACGAAAAAGAAAAAGCAAGCAAAACTGCTTTTACAAAATAAATTTTTGTAACTGAACATAACATTCCCAGATGAAAACAATCCTTCCTAGAACTCATAACGAGTTCACTATACTCAACTGGTAGAAGAAATGTATACTGCATAAGCTTTGCCAACCGCAGCACTATTCTGATTATTTTTGGGTACCCGCTTGTATTTTGTCATATTCTTTTTTTTAAATATGGTTCACTTGATGTTCAAAACTATTTAAGGCGAAGGTGAGTGAAGTTAAAGTCTTAGAACTGTGCTACATCAATGCAACAATAGTGTAAACAATGCTGCCGCACTTTCAACAAGCACCACAGAGAAACAGCAATCTTTCATTCATTTATTCAGAAGTAAAGGGGGTGAAACACATCTAAAAATCATGTTCAGGATAGTGATTCCTCTATTTCACTTCAGCAAATTACAGCTGGATTAGAAATTCTTAAACAATGTTATTCTCATATCAGACTGCCTTAGACCAGGTCAGGCACACACTTTTGCGACACCAGAGGTTTTTAGAGCAGCTAAAGCTATGATTTTTCTTGACATATCCATGAACTTTCCAAGATCTAAATTACTTTTGTTGTACTTCACGAAAACTATATATGAAAATTGTATGAGTGAGAACCTTTCATATTCAAGAAATTACGAGATCAAAAAATCTAAGTTTTAAGATTTTCATTTGACTCACTCTTGCATTTGGGTCTCAGCAAATAGGATATGAAACATTTTTTGTGCTCGTTATGAATAAGACAAAATCAATTGTGATGTAATCCTTGCTTCAGGGGAAATTTTATTGAATCTTGATAAAAATTGTAGCCCTGAAAATGCATTACCTTCCTCTTATTCATTTAAAACTAATTTTACTTACTTTACAAAGAACTTCTACAGGAGTTGACATCTTCTTTTCACTTATTTTTTCATATTTCTGTTTTTTTGTTGCAGCCTGCAAGGTAAATTAGAAATATCTTAAATTAAGAATGAGCATACAGTATTCTAATGTTCAAGAAACAGCATTTCTTATGCACTGAAAAATCACAGAAATCAGTATACATCACTTATCAAGTAAAATATAATCAACCATACCTTTAATCCTTGCCACGGAAGACTGCCTCTATTGAAATACATTAAGACATATCCTAGGGACTCCATGTCATCTCGACGACTGTAAAATAATAAGAGTTTTAGTTGAAGTTTTGAAAGGATTTATATCAACAAGATTTCAAATTAATAAATAAAATGTAAAGAAAACCTTTAGACTTCTTTTCTGAACAATTATTTATCAATCTATTCATATTGTTGACTATTTACAACTTTGATCATGCAGTCAAAATTTAAACAGTAATAGTTTGGATGGGTTATCTCTTGCTTGTTCCTAACAAAAAATATGTGACAATTGACTTCAAAATAAATCAAATCACCTTTTAGCTGATTATATTGTCTTCCTATCATTAATGGTTTCCAAGTATTTGAAAAAGCTTATATGACTAAGGAAACATAAAATAGGGTTCCCACAACATTGTCAGATTCCATATGCCAAATATTCAGAAACTGATATATTAGTCAATCCCATCACAATGAGATAATTAAGGACATTCCACAATCATTGTATGTCTTAGTGAACCAGAGAAAACAACTTTAAGAATTGTAAAACCAGCTCATCTAATTGAAAAAATAATAATGTGAAACTTTTACCACAATAGCTTAATAGATATAGGTCATTATGCCTGAATTGCTGACCATCTGAGCAAATTGTTCAGCAGCACCTAGCACTGGATACGAGGTAAAAGGATGTGGGAATAAAAAAAATGCTTCTTTCCAGGACTTCTAGTCATCAGATAAAAACAGGACAATTGCTAATTGTGCGATAATTTTGACCATTGAGAATAAAGAGAAAATGCAGCAATTACCATGCCCATTTGGAGTGTTTTTCCATTGTGCCTCTTTTACAACTTTTGAATAAGTCAAGTGTGCCTCTTATCACCTTTAATGTTCAATGTATAAATGGAGGAAATGGTAAAAGAGGCATGAAAAGAACTGGAGAAATGAATGACAGTTGGTGGAGAACTCATAAAATAGTTAGGTTTGCAGAGGTGCACCATGCTTAGAGGTACACCGGTGAACCGAGGGGTTACAATTATTGCTAAGCACATAAGAAAATCAATGTAGTAGGTATGGGATGAGAATCAAAGTAAGCAAACCAAAGTCTACGAGTTTTTAAGGCTCCAAGTTTTTGAAAACTTGGGAAAGCTTAGCTTAATTTAAAAATAGGAGGGCAAAAATTAGACCAGAATGAATAGCTAACCTAACTTGGCAAGTGTTTTGGACTAAGCTGGTTAAAGTAGCAGGGCTAAAAGAATAAGAATTGCATTAGGCAAAGAAGCTTTCACAAAGAGGGAATTAATGAAGGGGAGGTTGAGTGAGGATTTTATGAAGAGATCAGCAAAAGCTTTGCAGGTAAGTTTTGTTTTGTACTGTGTGGAAACATGGTCATTGAAGCCAGAGGATAGATGTGAAATGGAGGTTATTGAAATGTGGATGAGGAGGAGGCTTGAAAAGGCTACTTGAACAGAATGGAAAAACAATAAAAGTTCTATGCATGGTGAGGGAGTAGAGAGAGTCTTGGGAGAGCACAAAAAAGACAGAAAATGCAGATACCATGTGTTTTGACTGGTAATGGAATGCTGAAGACTTATAAGAAGAGAGGAATTAGGCAAGCAAAATATGGAGAGGAAAAGGATATGACTGTTGGACAGAATGAAGGGACATTTTTGAAATTGAAGAATTAAGTCGGTATAAAGAGGAACATAAGGAACTGTCATTTTGGACAGTGTTGATGAGTGTAGCAAAGATCAGGTTGTGTCCATCAAAAACTCACTTAATGGTTGGCAATCACTGACAAAAAATATCCATTTGTCACATTGGACTGTCCTCTCATTGTTTTTTACAGGGAAAATCCTTTGTATTCCTTTGTATTGGCCGGACACTTAAACACAGGCATACGAACTGTGAACCAAAATCATGCCAAGCAACAACGGCATATACCAACTGATTTTGGTTTTGTTCTATTAATAAATAAGTTATGAGCATATATACCACATTTCCTTAAAGAAAAGTGAGGCATAACAAATAAATGTCCCTATTCCCTTACCTCTGTTCAATGCCTAGATGAGCATTAATGGAAGCATAACGTGCAGTCCCTGTAAGGTTTTTATCCTCACGATAACCTATGTGCAACCTTGACCTAGGATCTCTATACTTTTTGGCCAGTCCAAAGTCTATTAAAAATAGCTGGAATTAAAATATACATAGATAAAATTAATCATATTTCAAATATAGATTCATCTGTTAGTATTAATTATAATTATAAAATAGCACATATTAACAGGAACATCACAAAATCCTATTAATGGTTGCTTAGAATGTTTCCAAGGACTTTCAAGAATAAAATGAACACATTAAGGTGAGATGTAGTGGAAGATGGTTCAGTGAACCGAAATGCATTGTATGCTGCCAATAAACCTGTGGAAAAGTGCAAAGTTGTTTTTCTCATAATGACTTTCAAGAAGTTTAATTTTATGAACTCTGGCCATTTTAAACAACCCATATTATCAGCATATTTTCACTGAATTATTTGAGGGATTTTGGCAATTAATTGAAATCGGATTGCATCAATTACAAATTTAAGAATGATGTTTTGGGATGCTGAAAATAACAAAAAAAATGCACTACAAAAGCATTACTAAATAAACATCCTTTTTCATATTTTTTTAAGAATATACATTTGCATAACCACATGGTTTGAGCATACTGTTTTAAGAGAACAATAAAGTTAGATATGAAAACAAATTTCCCTCCTGCTCTAATCAGGTCAAAGCATTTGATTTAACTTGACCCATCTAGTCTCTACAAGCAAGATCTAATGACATTTTTGAAAATCTTTTTTCCAAATAAAGACAATGTGCGTAATACATGAATGAGTTGGTTAATAGACTATCAAAAATTGTCGTTGAGAGTAACCATAAAATCATGCATTCCTGCATAAACACAATTTTCAAATTTCCATTCTTTACACACCAGACTGCTTTATGCAAATTACAGACCAATCATGAGATTATTTTAAGAAATGGCTAGTAGAATTTGATTAAATCTTAATTTACTTAGCTGACTTTTAGGGCACATACTCACTTGAAAAAATGACAATTGTATCTAATGTTCATACTGTTTCATTTGAATGCTGGCAAGGAAAATATAAAAGAATAAAATATACATATAACAAATGATGAGGTCTCAGGCGTGATGTGGTGGAAGCGTAACATATTAAAACCACAGGTATTGCAATTTTCCACTAGATATTTTATTTCGACACTACCGGTTTCGATGTTTTCACATCATCATCAGGTGTGAGCACAGTATATAATATTTTTAAAGCTTACCTTATTGCAATGTCGGCCAATGCCCATGAGGAAATTATCTGGCTTGATGTCCCGATGAATGAAACACTTCAGGTGTACATACTCTATGCGTCCAATCATTTGGTCAGCCAGCATTAAAACTGTCTTCAGAGTAAAGCGACGGGAACAGAAATTGAAAAGATCTTCTAAAGATGGACCAAGGAGGTCCATTACTAGCACATTGTACTCTCGTTCTTGGCCAAACCATCTGTAATGCACAAAAAAGTGTTCTTGGGTGAGCTAGGAAATCATTAAATACTTATATATAGATTACTAGCAATAAAAATCAAAGGTAAACAATACAGCTATGAAAACTACTGTTAGAACCAAAACTTCAATGTACATCAAAATCTTATCAACAAGTACAGACAGAGTACTTAATATCATACGATCATTACACATAAAAGAAAATTATTTTAAAAAACAAATCATTATTATACAAATAATTTCCCCCCACTCCTGGAAAATCAAGTTATGAGAAGAAAGTGGGAAATTGGTCACAAGGGCCTGCCTACCTACCATTTGTCTCCATGGTTTCTGGAAAAATCTACAAAATCCTGAAGTGTATTATTGAGACAATTTATAAATCTTTGGCAAAACGATAGGTTAACTCATTAGAGTCAACGATCGCATCAGTCTCATGACACAGTCTACCAAATGTGGTGACGTAATATGTTGGTGAGATGGATGAAACAACCAACACAAGGTTGAAGGAGCACCAGAGAATTCTCAGACTCAGACAGCAAGAAAAATTTCATATAGCAGACACACAGCACAACAATACACACACAAAGGTACAAACAAAATGAACATACATGCACACACAGTACAGATTCTGACACATGCACATGCGGATAAAACTCACACATGATTAATGAATAGATACATAGACAAACAAAAACACATGGGCAGATACAGACAACATACAAACACAGACAGAGAGACTTACACAGACACAAGTACACAGTGACGCAGACACATAATGCACCTACACATGCACAACATGTACACACAAACACATACACTGACAGACCAGATCACATTTGACCAACAACTTGAGGTATATAATGTACAATCTTTGCAAAAAGCATACGAAGGGACAAAGACAACTGTTATAGAGCTACCCACAGAGTTATAAAGAAAAGCCCTGGACAGGGTAAAAATTAATGATAGCTAGGTCTTGAGCTGATTAAGGGAGAAAAACAATTTAGCCTGGTGCTATAAATGTCTAGGATTTTGTTCTACTAAGCAGGAGATAAGATTTCTCTAATTCAATCTCAACCACTGTGAGGCCGCCAATCTCCCTTGACAGATGGTATGAGAGAACCACATACATGTTGCTGTACTGTTTGAGCAATACAAGAACACTTAAGGATTGGGAACATGGGTCACTGATAAAACTGGATATGTTGCCATCTGCCAAACAAAGTAATCAACTTGAAGGTCAGTTTGGTAGGTGAAGGTGGAGTTCACCCAGTACTAGGCCGGATGGCATGCAAAATTCACAATTCAGAGCAGGGTGGCCAGTTTCCCTATGCCGGCATGGTGTCCAGAGAGGTCTGCCCGGGAATCGAACTCGAGCCCTTTGGTCAGTAGGACAACGCTCTTCTGCTAGACTACTACGATCCCACGTATTTTTATTTTCACACACACAAAAATACACGAGTCCGAACAGACACCATAAAGAAGTGGATGTATACATTGTATTCTTAATAAAATAAATATTGACCATGCCTTTATTTCGTTTTAACCAATATTTCGTGCCAACCGTTTTCGTGTGAAGGGGTTTCCACGAAACCAGAAACGGCGACCTTTCACAATTGACATCGCTAAATCCTATAAACTCTCGCGTCAACTTTCATCAAAATAGCCAAATGAAGCTTCTGCCATCGAACTGACGAATAAGTCGTGGTTACACCATCATCTCTACATTAATTCACTTCCCCACTAGTAGCAATGCTAATTAAAGAGGTAAGTACGAAATCCGTTGATGACTTCGACTTTCGCGCGATCGAGGCATTTTGCTGACTAGGGCGTATATTGTGAGAAAAAGAATTTGGTTTAAACACCATTGCCCTCGGCAGAGTGAGCTACAACATGAATTCTCACAAATCGTGGTGTAGTAGGGCCTACATTCTATTTCCTCGGAGCGTAATACTTTGTATTGCAAAAGGATTTGCAATACATAAAATAACTTAATGGGCTATGTAATTAACAGTATTATATACGGGATATTACAGTTCGTAGGAAATATCAAGAATGAGAATACGAAGAAACAATGCCTCATTTAAAAGTAATTCAATAAAATCTATGGCAAGCCCCTGTCGGGGAGAAGCATTTTTAACAGCACTTCCAGCAGACGCGAAGACGAGAACCTGCCTCTCCGAGAACTGGAATCATATTCCGTTAGTGACGTCAGAAACGGCCCTATCTCCTTCCGGAACTCCACCTCTTATGAGCGCATTGTATTCCGTGTATGTCAAAGCGAGACGTGCCTTCAATATGCTTCGCTCTCCAGGGACACACCGCCTACATCACAACCCTCCGAGCTTAACGTCTCGAGCCACGTACTGGAGCATCAATAATTTACTCAACATGAGCGGGTAACATCGAGTTGTTGCAAACACTGTAATTTGAATGGACATTACGCAAAATTGTCAATTTAATTTTAAATGTGATAGCAGAAAAACCTTCACATCCGAACGGATCAACCACTTTACCCACATCAAGCAACTGCGGCTTTCATGGCCAAAAATGATATGATGTCCTTCGCAACCCACCTCCTAAAAACGACCTCCCACACTACATTCGAACAGAGAACTCCGAACAACGCAAGGTCATTTAACACAGTGCAACGTAGTACTACTAAATAAGTATACTACGCCGCGTAGCATATAACCTAACCATCATGCGAATTGAAAAATACCAGCGCAACCAGGATTGTACCAGGCGGCAGAAGTGACAACACGACTAGTATTTAATTTACGTGGTGCTCGCCGGGATCCCTAATTTCGGCGTAGGGGTTTTAAGTTTCATATCTTAATAGATTCCCCAAAATAAACGCAAAGGGGAGAGACTATGACACATACCTCAGCAGAGTCTGTGAATTTGAATTTTTCGCATACAGTGCTACGAACGATTACTTTACTGATCGTGAAACACAAGCCTGAGTAAGGTGATCTCTAGAGGAAAGTCGAACATGAAACTTGAGCAAGGCCACTATGGCCACTCGCAGGGCTTCAGCTTGGACTGCACTATACCACCGCCATATCCAGCGTCTGTATTGTGACAAGAGGACTATTAAACCATAACGAGATAACTATACAGTCCACGCAAAGGGATAAAATCAGCTTTTCCGGTAGGACGATTGTATATTTATCTCCCTGATCTTCGGAAGAAACACAACCATAAGACCTTCTAAGACTGAAGAATTCACACTAGCGTTCGAAGCATATGACAATGTGATGAGTCCAACCAGCCACAGGTGTAATAAAATTACAGAAAATTCAATTATTCGAGGAATACAGGGGGGGTTATTAGATTGCAGTGTAACTCAGGGTGAAGCTCAAATAGTGGGTCTCTGAAGGCCTCTTGGCCAAATAATTTAGCTTCAAATGAGGTAAGGCTCAATGCTAGAGATGCAGGTCACTTAACATGAATCAAATAACATTGGACGGAAAGTTATATAGAGGATACCATAATTATAACGTAATGAATGAAATGTAACGAACCTCGTTACATTTTCAAGCAAACGTAATCCCGAGGAAGCATCTGCATTAGTAGATAATTTCCAAAGTTTAAAAATCGAAGTAGATGAATATCATCACCACCTCCATTGCATAGGCGAAGAGATACTTATTGGAACTGAAAGCTGGTCATCCAATGATATCGCCAAAAGTTAAATTTTCCCTAAATCCTTTCCGTTTACAGAAATGATAAGAGTACATAGAATCTGGAGCGATGTCTTTTTTCCAGTTGAAAGCTCTTGCCTTAGCAGCGCTGAGGCAATTCCAGGTAACTGTTTGGATAGCGTTTTGTTATCAATTAAAAGTTCTGAATGCAGAAGAATCTATGAATGCGCATTTTACAGGTCGCCGAACGACATAGATAATTCCATACTATAAATAGCTCAGCAAATTAAAAGTTTTTCCACCCAAAACAACGAATATGATATTATAATCGGAGGGGATTTCAATGCCTCATTTATTGATTTGAGAAGATATTTTTAAAGTAGGGGTTAAGACAAAGATACCTGCGAGTCACCATATTCATTTACGTTGAACTTATGTCACTTCACCAACTTGGGGCGAAAATATTCTTGATTTATTAACAACGAATAAACCCGAAAACGTCTGTAACTATTGATACTTTTAAAGGAATTAATGACCACAGAGCAGTAAATGATAAGTTTACCCTATATGGGGTCCGAAATAAAATGCCCCAAAGACAAATTGACTTATTTAAAAATAGCGACTATAATGGCTTAAAATGAGTGTTAGAGTCATTTGCAAATATAGTAAACAACGGAATACTGGAGATACGTGGAATCACTTCCTTGACAGCAACCGCTCCGCAGTTAATACATTCATTCCAAGTAACTTTATAAAAGAAAACTCGGAACCTAGATGGTAAACGCTTAGATGTTAAAAAAACCATTAAGAAGTCAAAGATTACGTTAAGGTCACGTAAAGATGAAAAATACAAGGACCGATACCTCTAGCGAAAAAAAGGAATAATATCACTAATGATAATAAGGTATCTCAGGCGAATGCAAAGAAAGAATATCGGAAAGCGTAAGTGAATTCAAAAGAAAAAGATTAGCAGAAAATATGAAAGAGAATCCCAAAGCACTTTGGTCGTATGCCCGAGAGATTCAGGGAAATTGGTCTACAGTCACTCAAAAATGATACAGGCGAAAGATTAACCAGCAGTTTGGCCTACTTTCATTCAAAGCTTCACCAATGTATTATCGCGAGCCGATGCCTAAAATTGAAATCTCATTCAATTGAATAGAACGTTTGCTGAAACATATTAACCCTAACAAATCCTCCGGACCTGATCAAATACCAGTTCCTATATTTATGGAATCAGAGTAGGAAATTATCTATAAATAATATTTCATAAATCGCCAATCGTTCACAAGATTTCCAGTAATTGGAAAACGGCTGATGTAATACCTAAATTTTAAAATGGAGACAACGGAGGAACCGAGCAATTACAGACCTATTTCCCCAAAATCTATACCACTCAACGTCATGGAACATACTCGTGTAATTGCTAGTTCGAACGTTAAGACACCATCACGATTTACAAAAGGTAAATCCTGCGAAGCAAAACTAGTGCTTTTTGCTTTTGATATCTTTGGTTCGGGAGGCAGCGGTGTGACAGTGGATGCAGTTTTTTAGACTAGGTTTCGAAAAAAATGCATCATAGTTCTACTACTACTCACTAAGCTAGAAGCCCATGGCATAGATGAAACTATCCTGGGCTAGATTTAAGACTTTTGAATGGTCGCGTGGAAAGGGCAGTCATTTATGGTGTTAGCTTTAATGCAGAAGTCATTTCAATTGTTCCCCTGCGAAAAGTTACCGGACCTCTTTTATTCTTCCTTTACGTTTACGATTTTAACTCCGTGGTTCTACATTGATCTACATGGTAAGCTGCGACCCACCGTCAGGGGTGTTTCATATTTTTTTGGAATTAGAGCCATTCCCTACCGAACGCCTACTGCATTAGGAATACGAAAATAGACAGGGTACCAAAAATTCAAAATATCGGCATATGTCGTTTCAATTATGGCTCTCAATGACGCAACGTTTGCATGTCTTGACTTGCTGGTGACCCTTTTGACCACGCTGCATACCCAGCAGTCCAAAGGATTTAAATCTGGGCTGTGGGGAGACCAGTATGGGTTGGCGCGCCGTCCTGCTGGAAAACGTACGGCCTTCCAGATGACACAGTTTCTATCCACTGCTTCACTATATTTGTTAGAACACGCAAATAAACTTCTTTGTTGACATTTTCCCTTTGTTAAAGAAATGCGGTGCCATGACATCTCCCTCACTGGACAACTCCTAGCACGTGAACATTCTCTGGAAGTTTCATTCTGGAAACAACAGGGACAACTTCAGTAATGCGAGCGAGCCAGCGGCCGTACCTTGGATTGGTTTTAGTATCTACAGGAAACCTTTTTTCGTCGGAATGAAATCTGATTCGTCCAGCAGCATTGTCTTTTAAGGGACACAAAAGCCGGTGGCAACGTTCAACACATTCTGCCCTGGCGTCTTCGGAAAACATCCATGTTATTTAAATGGTGTAACACTTGTAGCGGGGGCCCACCTCGACGATTCGACGCTTAGTCTTTTCACTCACCCGACAACAGACGACAATTTTCGGATCGATTGACCTGGATCCTGAAAAATGAGCTCCTGAGTCCGTTGGATGACGTCGGGCGTCCTGATAACGCACTCTTTCAAGTGAATTTTCTTCGCCGGTGTTGGAAAACCGTTGTCGGCTGGTTCCGACTCATTATACTTTGCGACGACTTCATATACCGTCGATCTTGGGTACCCAAAGAACCGAATAATTTGTGTCGCCGAGTGACCAGTCTTTCAATAACCGAGGCTCTTCGGTTATACACCGCACTTGTTCTCAGCATTTCGACCGTTGAGGTTAAGACTGCTCAGTACCTACGTCAAGCTTATTTGGGCACCAATAGCGACCTCTACTTGTATAAAACCTCAGGAATTTCAAGTTGAATTTTTTCCCGTCGCAACCTGTATATTGAATATTTTGGCGCAATCATTAAATATTATTGTTCAAATAATTCCAGATGGGAAGGTTACTTACCTAGATTTCCTGCACACACTCGCAATTATGCAGTGTTTTCCAAAATGTAAGTTTACGGCTGAATTAAAAGGCCCATCAATAATTATTTTTACACAGTATGGTAGGAAAGCAATCAAAGAAGTACTATGTATGGTGGGGGAGGAGAGAGCGTTGTTGTTAGGAATCCGAAGAAGGCATAGCATTTTAATTGGCGACGGAATGCAGAAGACCACGACAGTGGACGATATTAGGCAAGCGACGCAAGGGGAAGCAAAAAGATAGTGATCTTGAATGGAGAGAACGTTTGCGGAACTGAAGAACAGTTTTATCACAGTGTGGGGTTTCGGGTTTAGTCATGCTTGCGAGGCTAAAAAACGTAGGAGGGTAGTCAGTTCCCAATCAAAAAACTAACTGAAAACGTTAGGCCTACTATTGTATATGTACTTGGAACTTGTTCATACTTGTAACTATTATAACAAACTGTATGAATATTCGTGTTTAAATCTCCGTAACCACTTTGTTATTTCTTTCCATTCGTTTCAAAATTACACCATAGAGAGAGAATAATTGAATACAAATAGAGATTATAATTGAATACAAATGTGATTTCGTTATAACACCATAGAGGTGTTTCCATTTATTTCGTTAGTAATACCCCGTAGCTGGTTACTCGGAGAAACAGTGTTGAAGCGGCCAGCCTAAATTTTATAATTCCAATGTAAATTATATTAGACCAAGCATATTCTAATTTATAAATGGTATAGTGTCAAACTGATGTTGTGGTTTTTACCATTAGAATCTTAACGCTTGTAACTAAAGAGTGCCCTGATTTTTTCAACATCTTTAATTTCTAATTGAAACAGTACTCTGATTAAAATGGAATGCTACGATTAAAGATTATCAAAATCCATATTTTACCGTATACGCCATGCCGTCGAATTACAGGCACTATGTCTATGGCACGAATTTGCTGGAGAACGGAAAAATCTGGCCAGAAGTCGTCCTTTGCCTTGCGTCTTTCGAAATTGTCACAGGTCAAGTAAATACTATCTATCACATAAATCTCGCGACAATTGTTACCGCTCGAAACCAGGAATTTGTAAATTATAAACTAAACATACTGGGAGGAGCTACACGAGATTCCCTAGACTCCTACTTACATTTTTGGTCATAGAGCTGCTTTTTAAATAACAAAATTTGGCAGCACCACTTTAAACCGCTTTATACCTTAAAATATATGATAGTGTCCTTAACAGGAAATATCAAATGTGATGATAAAATGTTTCAAGAAATACGTGGAATTACTTTCACTGCTACATAAGCAATACGTGTGTTTCACATTACGCTAACGTTAAACCCAGAACGCGAATTTCATCGATACTTCGAACGAGAAGTACAAGTCAAGACCTGGTGATAACTCAAACATCCAATAGCCGAAAATGGAGCGAATGAGAAAATCAAATATCTTTAAGCCTCAAGGCTGGATTGTTTAAATAGAAATGGCTTAAAAGCTTTTTGGGAAGGCGCCAGTCCAGAAGAGATTTGTAATCATGACTACGCCGCAGGCTGATGATGCATTGCTGTGTACTGACGAAGGCAATTCCAATACTGATCAATGAAAATTTAGGAAGGGTACTAGATCATTTTTAAGCCACATCATATACAGGACTACCCTTTCTTGCAAAATATATCAAGATACTATTAAAATTTAACGCAGCGCCATTAAAAACTCGTAAGACTATCAACTACCAATCAAAAGCAGCATATGCGAAGATTACTTATCACACACAAATGTTTTATGTGGAATGATAGCGACGAAAATGTTGAGCAGGTGCGTTGGGAAAATATAAAGAAAAACTATGACAACTCGCTTTTACAACAAAATTAACTTATGTAACAAGACAACAATGTTCATCCTCATCAGGCAGTGGTCATTAATCGGATGTTTGTATCGAGGAGAATATTATATTTACTTCCACAAATTTGGGAAAAAATTTCTATTCAACGAAGGAAAGACGCGATAACGCATGAATACGAAGCAGGAATAAAACAATGAAAAACTATGGTTCTATTGGAATCTAGCATGCCTGCCAAAATTGCTCAGGGACAGGAAGTGGCCTCCATAACCTAATGTGTGAATTTCATACACCGTTGCGCTTAGTAGCAGGTGAGCTCTACCATCACCTATCAAAACAGCCTTCGTGCTGTTAACTGCGATGCCAAAATTCAACACGTAGCCATGATTACCGCAGAGTATTCTCTAAATTTACGTCCCAACCGCGACACGAAGTAGAACGGGAATGAGTCAATGAAAAATAATCATTTATTTAAATGATTTAGCACAAGGAAAACACCGAAACTGTCATGCTAACGCGTAATAATTCCTTATACATCAGGATATACTACTATAATTATTTAATTGGAAAATTTACAAATTGCAGCCTTTATCATGTACCTACATGCAAAGTATATGCATCTTGACCAACTAAACTTGGTATAATATAAGAACTTTCAAATTATCAACCTAAATATTCTAAATTTATTGAAATCAATTACATGTTTCCACATAATGGTACACCGGCATGGCGCCAAACTTGTTTACGGTTAAGGATTAAGTCTTTACAAACAGTTTGCGAATCCCTGCATAATCATATTACAGCGTAACAAGCACATTGCCAAATGTAGACATTAAAAATCAGTTATTGATCACATACTACCCATAACTAAACACACTTTCACCGAATACTGATTAATAACACAAAAACTACATACAGCATTAGAGACTTCAATTTCGGGATGTCCCCAGTCAGAAAGTAAACAAATTACCCGTAGTGAAGGGTAACAGTGAAACCGTACTACAACGGGCTTAGACGACGAAACAAACGTTTAAACCCTCTCTCATGCTACCACATGATAATAAATTATTTCTTTGAAATGATCAATTCTATCATAAGTTACAATTGAATTTTTCAGTTATACCACTCCAAGTGACAATTTTTTAAATTTTTTAAAAAACACACAAGTTTGTGAACTTAAATGTAGTATACTAAATAGTATATTCTAAAAACAAACTCGTAGGTAGCGAAAGAGTTACAATAATGTGAATTTGATACTTCAGAAAGGACAATAATCAAAGAGGGGACAATAATAAATATTTTGCCACAAATCTGTATAATCCTACTCTTATCATCAATTTCCACACAAAGGAAAAAACACCGACGACTTCAGCTCCGATGGAGCACCGTTGAACACCCTAGGTACTTACACTGTTAGAAGTCGTGATAAATTTTTGGAAAAAGAGCAATTACCTCCCGAACGCCTGCTGCATAGTGAACACTGAAATGGAATGTGTCGACTCAAATAAATACCTAGGCGTTAGCCTCACTAACGAACTCTCCTGGGTGAAACAATACAGAGAATAAGTGGACAAGCTAACAAAAATTAAAGATTTATTAGAAGAATACTGGGTAAATGTGATGAAAAGGTCAAAGAGAAATGTTACCTGCCGATGGTAAGGCCTAATTTAGAATATGCTGCAAGCATATGGGATCCTCGCGAAGTTGGATTAATTGTCGAATCGGATCGCGTGCTCCGTAGAGAAGCTATATTTGTAAAACGCTGTTATGATAAACATAGTAGCGTAACCAAAATAATACAGCAGCTAGGCTGAGAATCACTCACCGAGCGAAAGTTAAATTACAAATTGAAGCTCTGGCATAAACTGGAAGGGTCTCTCTGTAGCAGTGATGTTGAAAATGTGTTATCACCCCAATTGTACTATGGTAGGAGAGATTATGTCAATGCAATTAGAGAGGTTAAGTGTAGAACGGATAGATTTAAGATTTTTTAAAATAGATTTAAGATAATTTTTTTTCACGAACGATTAAGGGGCCATAATAACATTGTCCGACCTCGGTAGGATCATGTCTCGTATTCACTATCTACCACACACCATAGCGGTGGCTTTCAGGGTACATAAATAAATAGATAAATAAATAAACATAAAGTCCAATATTAAAGACGAAAAAGACAGACACTTTTGGCAAACGAATTTTATTCATCCACCTAAAATCGGTAATGCCAGTTGCAAAAGCGTGACGACGGTAGATCAATTCCTTACTTCAGTGGGACTTTTTTAATTCTTTTTTAAAGAGAATTACACATAATATTTGTCTTAAAGGCCTCGGCAGAAAAGCTGTAGCCGATGTTCGTATCAATAAGGTAAAAGGTATTGATCTTAATGAATTGAACTGATACCAAAGAAAACTTGCTCCGTTCTTCAAAATCAAATCGTTCAAAACAAAATACGACCGATTCAATTAAAAGGGCGTGGGAGTGTAATAAAGGATAGTCTATTTTTCCGCAGACTGGGAAAATCGCCCGCCGTAAGATCGGCAGAAATTCGGGAACAGTGCGGCAGGTTTGGACGTAGTGTTTATGAGCCGGCCCCGTAACCTACTTGCGCCGGTAGCAAGCAGACTCTCTTGGCTTTTTAGGTCGCTGTTGGCTTTCCACCAAACCGGAAAAGGATTTTGAGCGTTGGTAGTCTGCAACATTGGGATAAGGCAAGCTAACAGGTCATTATTGTTTCATTCAAATTGTAGAGATCATATTTAACGAGATATTCGAAAATTGCATATTCCTGCAGCGAACAGCACCCCCATTAATCTCTACTGAGCAAACACAGGTTAAACCTTAACCTTAAAGTCGAATATGATAATATGAAAACTCAAAGAGTTGAGCTCTGCGCCTAAGGATACAAATAAAAATATTAAAAATTGTATATAATTAATGAAAAGGAAAATTTTTGGGTTTAAAAACTACTTTGAATTATCAACAAAACCGCAAACTCAATTACTCAAGGTAAAGACTAAACAACATGAGAGAGATGATATGGGAGAGAATGGCATCATAAGAAGGCTAATAATGAAATTAGTTATTGATAACAAATTACGCGTGTGACGTCATCTGGATAACAGAAAGGTTTTACTGATAATAGCCATGGGACTCGAAAAGGAACTCCAAATGCAATGGTTAACCGACATAATTACCTCACACGCAGTTAAAGGATAACCATTATCTTATGAAATCGAGAACAACGAATCACTTGTTTGAGGATCTCACACAAGAAAAAAAAAGACAAAAACCGGTCGAGTTGGTTGACAAGCCACGGATAGGGTATTCGCTACGTCGAGAAACTGAAATTACTTGCAAGATGGAAATGTTAAGTTGATATCTATTATCCTCTACACTTTTAAGGGAAAGCAATTTGACTATTCATACTATACGCACGGCAAGCTTACCCAATTATCCACGACTGTTTGTATTTTACGTTTCACATTCAATGTTACTACATGGGAGTAACCAAATTTTATGACTTAGAAAAAATAAACAAAATGTATACGAGATTAAGCAGTTGGAAGAATTCGTCCGAATACGCTCTTGGATGGCTAAAATGAGGCTAAAACGAGGAGGCTCTTGGAAGATTTGCCATTGTCAGAACGATTCATTTTAATAATTATTTATTTTTTATTTATTTACATAAACTTCGTTGCAATTAGGCAATTTTCCTGGTGGCAACGGTCCAGTCTGATCACTGGTCACTCTTACAATGCACATACATACACACACAAGAAGAACATATATGAGACAAAATGCTCGTATATTCAATGACACTTTTAAGATTACCGACCTCTCCTTTACTATCACACAAGGATTAGGTGTACACCACACGAGTACATACTACGCACCGTCCATCGCCACACTTCGTCCGTAATCACGTACTCTTCAATTTCATATACCGTTCAAAATCGCGTCCCGTTATATATTATCAAAATCGCGTCCCGGTACATACGGCTTTATCACGTACATTTCTCACTCACACGTTACGGATAATTATTTTAAGGAGAGCATACACCTCGTTTTAAATTTATTTAATGAATAAGGTAAGGACTTAAAGATATCCTCAGGTAACTCATTCCATTCTTTTATTCCACGATTGAGGAAGGAGTTTTTTTTTAATGTTTGTTTTGTGCCCTCTATGTTTTATTTTGAACTGATGGTCCTTCCGCCCAATGTAATTTGGTTTGTCTAATCTTTCTGAGAGCTCCTCCCACCCCTTCTCTTTATTTACTATCTTTAACATCCCACATAGCCTGTTCAGCTTCCTTCTGAGTCGGAGCGGTGTCCATCCTAGTGTCTCTAACATTTCTGTCACACTATCTGTCCTGTTATGTGGATAATAATGACAGCTAGCAACATGAAACACACAGAAAGCCTGCGGTGTTGCCAAATATCATATGACAATTACTTATCTCCGTCCCACTGATACTTCCATGTGAATGTAACCTACTGAAGTATTCGCGTGTGTCACTTCATTTTAGGGTGTGTAAGGTTCGCCGCATGAGCCTCTTCAGGAATTTTATTATCATTATTTTCATCAGTAGTTCATACCCCATTCTGCATATGACAACATTCCTTACTCTGCATGTATTCTACCTCCCTTTATTTCATTCAACATCTCTATTTTTATCCTCCATCTATCTCGCTTTCCTAACATCCCTCCCTTCATTATTGACTACAGGATCACATGTCACATTATCTTCTGCGTCCCACTTTCTTCTCCCAAAACTCTCATTTCTTTAATTACCACGCCCAGTACTTCTTTTATTTTCCTTCCAGTACCTTTTATTTTCTCCATTCCTATGCACACACACACACACACACACACACACCTGCAAGGCCTCAATCTACGCTTATCCCTTGCCTCGACGACCAAGTTTCTGATGCATGCAAAACTTCACCCCATAGTAGAGTTCTAATAATAAATGAAAAATCGACTGTCTCTGAAGTACAAGTATCTTGTATACAGTTCACCACCGGAAAAAACTAATCATGGCTTCAGTGATAAGAATTGATTACCCAAAAAAAGCCTAAAAGTGAGGACTAGAAACCTCTCAATCTAAATATATACTATTAGCTTGGTGCGGATCTGGTTATAAAAAGCAACGCAATTACTGCTACGGTTTTAAGGCATTGAGCTGTTACAATTGGTCCTTTTAAAGCACTATCCGATTGTTACATCTAAGACTAAAAGTATCATATAATAAAAACACCAATCAGAAAACAACATTCTGATGTTCCGTTTGAACTACGCCGAAATGATCACACATTTTAAAGTCATCGAAGGGATAATTCAACAAAAACCCATTGTTATCAAATTGTAAAAATTTGTATCATCGGTATAAGTATCACAAATTCTATAAGAAAGATCTTTTCGAGAAAGGTAACTTGATGGATCTCATGAAACACCTACTTTCCTTACGAGGTCTGTCCCAAAAGCAGTAGGGCTGATTCGACTAAAAAAATCTCTTGCCAGGTTTGATACATTCACTCTAAAGACTTCGAAGTAGCACCCTTGTGCTTCCACACACCACTGAAAGCGGGTTTTCCACGCCTTGTACACCTTCTGGAAGGCGGCGCCCGTAATGCTGCTAAGCTTCCGCATCACGGCCTGTTGTAACGTTTCCACCGAGCCGTGGTGACGTCTTTAAAGCAGAGAAGAGGAAGTCTAGAATATTTGGATTTTTCATGCCCATGTTTTCGGTCACAAGTCGATGCACATCACTTTTGGGATGCCAAGTTCATCAGAAATAATGCAAACATTTAACCTGCGATCCCTTTCGAACGAAGCATTCACTCTTGCAAGATTTTCGTCACTAGTTGAGGTCGAAGGGTACCCTAACCGTTCGGCGTCTACAACATCTCCACCCTCCCGAAACAACTTACGCCACACGAAAACAATCGATCTACCTAAGGCGTTATCACCATAAGCCGCCTTGAGCATGCCATGACTTTCTTTCCCGGTTTCGCCCAGTTGCACGAAAATTTAGTGGCGCAGCGCTGTTCCAATAACTGGTTCATGACGGAGCGTAACGAGGTCACGTTACAGAGGTTCCGTAAACGAAATATCCGCACGCCACAAAGGCTGGGAGCCAACTGCCACCGGTCTCCCGCCTTTTCCGAGACTCCGCTCCCTCGAACCAAGAAGGAGAAACCGCCACCCGTCCGTCCGGGAAAAATAAGACATTCTACTTTTGGGACAATCCTTGCATTACGAAAACGTGCAGTGCTGGAACTGAAACTAATTGGAAGTGTCTCTTAAATTAAGTAAGGGGACGTCTCGGTAGCTTAACATGATAAAGCACCCTGCCGGACATCGAAATATCCGGATTCGAATCCCGGTCAAGGTGAATGATTTTTACACTCTGAAATTGTTGCGTTGTATTGCACATTTAGCGGATGACTACGTTAAAAGTTACTGCTGCGGCATCTCCCGCAGTTTCTTGGAATTCAAACACGGTATAGAGAGATATGTTCCTAGCACAATAAAACACGGAATCACGATGATATAACGTTGGGTTAGAAAAGCTTAAAGGCGACAAAGGAAAATGTATTCTAAACATAAAAAACACATTCAAAACCGACTTTGGAACGCTGTTTGAAGGAATAATTCAAAGTGTTCTAACAAACTTTCAAAGAATAAGTATGTGGCATTACATGGAGGTTGATCCCAAGAATTTCTGCGATAGGGGATTGCAGGGAAAACGGCTACGAATAGTCTCATAAAGACTACAACGGTAATAAATTTGCAGACCACCATAAAAGCGAATATTCTGATAATTTCATTCAGTGTCTATATTCACGACACAAACAGGCCAACTGAAATCCTAGTCAGAACCATTAAAGAGATAAATGACATTATAATTACACACCAACTCATCCTCATTAAAACAAACAAAAAAGACCATTTGCCGATTTTATGTAATCTGAAGGAAAATAGCGAACGACACGGAGAGCCAAATACTTAACATTGACTGAAAACAACATTCTAATATAGTGTGAAATGGGTTAGGATTTATATAATAAAAATGTACGGTTATGCACTTCTCTTACGTGTAACACGAGCAGACTGGTACACTCGGATGTACGCATGAACGTTGCAGATCACGTAAACTAATGGGGTGTCACCACCGCATCCGATCTTATATAGGGAAACCGAATACAAAAATCTGCGGGAAGGCCCTAAGGAAGCTGGCATTCATTTAAAGTATAGTTGGGAAACGTAGCGATGAAACTTTGAGGGATACAAGCTATTTTTCTTCAGCAAGACCCCACATAGAGTATGCTACGAGCGTATGGGATTTACCTGAAACACTGACTAAAGAATTGAATATGGAACAGAATCCGTCAGATTCGTGAAAAATTCGTACGAAAGAACCCAAAGCACACATTTGCTATAAGATCTGAGATGGGAACCTTCAGATACGAGAAGACTCGGATGAAGATTTAACGTATTGCAAAGACACTAATTGTGCGGTTTTGCAACCAACATAAAAGATATAATTCAGCTCCCCGATTATTTCGGAAGAAAGACTATTGTCAAAAAAGAAGAGAGAGACTACCGAACGGAGATACTCAGGCATTTGTTTTTCCAACGCACTAGTCACGACAAGAACTTGGGGGGACCACTAAGACAGAAATTGGTAGGCACGGGCGAAAATAAGTGGTGTTTTAGCGCCCCTCGCCACGCGCCCTTGGGCCGGGTGATGGGGTGCCGTGTAACTACATTTGTAGAACTAATATTATTGTGAATTGCGCGCCCTGCATGAGAGAAGGGTAGATAATACTCTTTATCAATGGTATTAGCAAGGTGGGAAATTTGAATACAAACAGACATACCATCACTTAAAAATACTATTACGGAGCTGTTACACATATGGTCTTCGGAAAGCAGAATCTGATGGTTACTTTAAAGACTTTTTTATGTTATGTTCCTGAATTTTGAATCACAAAAACACGGAATTGTATTAGCAACATTAACAAAAGCTTGATAACTAAGCAATCACCTTAGGCCACACCATTAAGAATTAAGGATTGCTATTGCATTCTCGAAGATCGCTGCTTCCGAATGGACAGGTGTTCTCCAATGTATTTAAAGGGCCTACCGACCAAGTACAGCATTCTTATATTCTTTTTTCTCGTATAATATGTTTAGGCATAACGACACACAGCAGGTCACCTCTATGTCAAACAAAAAAAATACTACGATAAATCAAACAACATATTTACCATTTCAAAGTATTGACGTTTTTTTTAATTAAACCACTTTGCTTTTCCACATAAAATTTTTATTCTCACGACCCAGGTTTCGCTATAGTGTAGCATCATCAGGTAAAAATCCAAGTCAAGCACACTACATATACATATCTCTGGGCGGAGGGGAAGAGTAGGTAGGAAGAGGGGAGCTAAAAGTCTATGGTTTGAGGCGGAGGAGGAGGATTGGTAATATTGACAAATTAGCAATAATTAGTTGGATGAAGTTTTCTCGGGTCTTCCACCGGGTCAGGGGTTCCATGTTGGCCGACGTTTCGATGCCCGACTCGTGCATCGTCCTCAGGGTTGATGATTGCCACTGACTGACTGACTGATGCTTAAGTACTGCGCCGTTTGGCGCATTTTATACCGATACCCAGCTATGCTGATAAACGGTTGTGTGATATAGGTGGCTTAAGGGCGAAATTAAGCTAACGAGTATACTATTTGGTGATTATTAGGATTCATTTAGACTTGTTTTTGCACGTTTGTATTTAAAATGGGGATTATCAGAATAGTCCCATAAAGGTTCTATGAGAGGGTTACCAGTATTTCCTATTGCTTGCTGAAATGACAGGGCTAGATCTCTTAGATAGGTTGGTAGGTTTGGTATTTTGAGGTCCTTGTGAATGTCTGAGTTTCGGACGAACCAAGGGGCGTTAGTAAGAGTTCGCAAGATTTTATTTTGAAAGCGTGTCAGTTTGTTCAGGTTTTTTGCAGCTACTGATCCCCAGGCTGGATAACCATAGGTTAAGATAGGTCGTATCATGGATTTGAACAGAAGTACCTTAGTAAGAAGACGGAGGGGACTCGTGCGCTTTATGAGGGGATAGATCGAGAAAAAGGCCGCGTTGGCCTTGTTAAGTGCATATTGGGTGTTTGCTTGCCAAGTGAGTTTCTGGTCCAGTTTTACACCAAGAAATTTGGCAGATGATGCCTGGGGGATCTTTTCCTTGCCGTAGTGAATGGGGGTGTTGTTAGGTTTCTTCCATTTTCTGGCGTAATTGACGTTGATGCATTTTGTTGGGTTTAAGGTAAGTTTCCACTCGCTCATCCAGTTTTCTATGCTGTCTAAGTGTTCTTGGATATTTTCTGCAGCATGATTTGGGTCGAAGGAAGTTGATGCTATAGCAGTGTCATCCGCATAGAGGTAGCTTTCAGTTTTTGGGTGTGAGGGGATATCGTTAATGAAAAAGTTAAAAAGAACGGGTGATAGAATGGCTCCTTGAGGGACGCCTGCTGTGATGGATCGGGTAGTTGATCTGGCATTGTTAACAGCTACAAAGAACGTGCGGTTAGTAAGAAAAGAGTGGATGATCTTACTTAGATACATTGATATATCAGTTTTGAGCAGTTTATGTATCAGACCAGCGTGCCAGACCTTGTCAAAGGCTCTTTGGAGATCAAGGAAGGCTACTTGGGTGTGCTTGTGAATGTTGAAGCCGAAAGTGATCTGTTCAACCAATCTTGTAATTTGCTGGGTCGTGGAATGGTGACGACGGAAACCAGTTTGCTCAGGTCTGATCAGGTCTAAGGCCGAGATTTCTTCTTGCGGCCTGTTTAAAATACATTTTTCTAGGAGTTTTCCCATGCAGGGGAACAGGCTAATGGGTCTGTAGTTAAGGATATCAGAAGGGTTTTTATCAGGTTTTGGAAAGAGGATAATTTTGGCCGTTTTCCACGCCTTTGGGAAGTACGATTGGGTAAGGCAGGCATTAAGGATGGAAAGTAGGTGTTGGATGAAAGATTTAGGAAGCTTTTTGAGGTGATTGTAGGAGATTTGATCGGGGCCCGGTGATGACTTGGTTTTGGAGTGGGAGATTATAGAAAAAAGTTCTTGAGGTGTGATTTCCGGGAATGGGGGAAGGGGACAAAGGGAAAGGTTAGAAACGCTGTTCGAGGCTTCTGAGTCCAACAATGACGTTTTATCATTTTTAAAAATGCATTCAAGGGAGTCGGCAAAGGCATTTGCTTTGTCGCTGTCATCGTATAGTGCTCTCCCATTATGTAGTATTGGCGGGGTGGGTAGCTTTCTCCTGCGTAAGCTGCGGGCTAGGATCCATACCGAGTGGTCCTCATGTGAGAGTGAGCTTATTTTGTCATGCCAAGTTTTTTCTCTATGTGTTCTAATTTGGGATGTTACCAGGTTTCGGAGTGCACAGAAGCGGTTTTTATCTTGGCGGAGATGAGTGCGTTGCCATAGGGTTCTGGCCTTGTTTCTGAGCGAAATTAGGCGCAGAATATTCTGATCTCCCATTATGTAGTATTGGCGGGGTGGGTAGCTTTCTCCTGCGTAAGCTGCGGGCTAGGATCCATACCGAGTGGTCCTCATGTGAGAGTGAGCTTATTTTGTCATGCCAAGTTTTTTCTCTATGTGTTCTAATTTGGGATGTTACCAGGTTTCGGAGTGCACAGAAGCGGTTTTTATCTTGGCGGAGATGAGTGCGTTGCCATAGGGTTCTGGCCTTGTTTCTGAGCGAAATTAGGCGCAGAATATTGCCACTCTGTTTTTGGCCGTCTTATATACCTGCGCTCTCGGGTTCAGGTGACTTCCGATTGGTCGCCGGGTCGTTGTGCTCTGTGCCTTTCTCTTTTTACCTCCATTAGCACGGGTTTCCATGTGTTGCTGAGAGAATAACCGGAATCCCTATTGAAATTCCGCTCTGCCATTTTAATTTCGATGGATTCTTTAATGATGCGGTCCCAGTAACCACCGGCGCGGGCAAGTAGCTTGGTCTCGTTGAAATTAATTGAGTGATCCATCTCGACGCTGTGTTCGGCGATGGCAGATTTTTCCAGCTGCCCTAGGCGTAGGTGTCTTTTATGCTCCTTTAACCTGGTCTCGATGGTCCGACCCGTCTCTCCAATGTAGACATCTCCGCAGGAACACGGGACTTGGCATATCCCTGGTGTCTTTAGGCCGATTGGGTCCTTTGCTCTGACAAGTAAATTTCTAATTTTCCCCGGTGGTTTATGGATTGCCTCGATTTTATGCCTCGTATTGACGATTTTATGCTATGCCTCCTGGATATTTTTCCGGAGATCGAGGCGACGTACGGCAAGCAGACCCTGGCTAATGGTTTTTCTTTTTCCTCCACCGTGCGTGCTTGCGGGTCGAAGGACCTTTTTAGGGCTAGGGAGATTTCGCGTCCACTATACCCGTTCTTGAGGAAGGTGGTTTTCAGGTGGTTGATCTCCTCCTGCAAACTATTCTTGTCGGCGATGACCTTGGCTCGTTGGAAGAGTGTGTTCAGCACTGCTCGCCTTTGGGCTGGGTGGTGGTGGCTGTTTCCATTAAGATACAGCCCTGTGTGCGTCGGCTTTCGATAAACACTATGTCCGAGTGTGCCATTGCTCTTACGTTGGACCAGGATATCGAGGAAAGGGAGTTTGCCGTCGATTTCCAATTCCATGGTGAAGGATATATTGGGGTGCTGGCGATTCATGTGCACAAGGAATTCGTCAAGTGCATCCTTCCCATGTGGCCAAATCACGAAGGTGTCGTCGACATACCGAAAGAAATGTTTCGGGCGAAGCGGGGCTGATTTTAGTACCTTTTTTTTCAAAGTCTTCCATGAAGAAGTTTGCTATGGCGGGGGAGAGTGGAGATCCCATTGCCACTCCATCTGCTTGCTCGTAGTATTCGCCATTATACAGGAAGTATGTCGATGTCAAGACATGGCGGAAAATCATCACCGTGGCAGCGTCAAACTTGGCGTCCAGGAGGCGTAAGGTGTCAGACAGGGGGACCCGTGTGAAAAGGGATACCACGTCCAAACTCACCAAGATATCCCCTTCTTCTAGATGGATTTCATTCCGGATTTTTACAAAATCAGCAGAGTTCCTTAGATGATGTTCACAGCAACCTACATGTGGCGACAGAACGCTGGTGAGGTGCTTCGCTAGGTTGTAGGTAGGCGAGCAGATGGCACTCACAATTGGTCTCAGTGGTGCGGGAAAATTAGAAATTTACTTGTCAGAGTAAAGGACCCAATCGGCCTAAAGACACCAGGGATATACCAAGTCCCGTGTTCCTGCGGAGATGTCTACATTGGAGAGACGGGTCGGACCATCGAGACCAGGTTAAAGGAGCATGAAAGACACCTACGCCTAGGGCAGCTGGAAAAATCTGCCATCGCCGAACACAGCGTCGAGATGGATCACTCAATTAATTTCAACGAGACCAAGCTACTTGCCCGCGCCGGTGGTTACTGGGACCGCATCATTAAAGAATCCATCGAAATTAAAATGGCAGAGCGGAATTTCAATAGGGACTCCGGTTATTCTCTCAGCAACACATGGAAACCCGTGCTAATGGAGGTAAAAAGAGAAAGGCACAGAGCACAACGACCCGGCGACCAATCAGAAGTCACCTGAACCCGAGAGCGCAGGTATATAAGACGGCCAAAAACAGAGTGGCAATCATCAACCCTGAGGACGATGCACGAGTCGGGCATCGAAACGTCGGCCAACATGGAACCCCTGACCCGGTGGAAGACCCGAGAAAACTTCATCCAGCAAATACGCCGGGAAAGCACCAGATCTTACTTAGCAATAATTAGATAATTGGCAGGCTGGGAGGAGAGGGTCAATACAATGTTGCAAAAAAACCCCACCTGACGTCGGATGAGTTGGCAAAGGATTAGCGGAATGGTTATTGTGAACGGGGAGAATGGCACTTAGTAATTAGTCAGGTGACTCAGTAGGGGGCTAGGAGGAGTCGCTACATTGTTGAAAAAGTTTTACTTGGTTTCAGGTTAGTTGGCAGGGGGTGAGGGAAAAAACAATAATGGGGAACGTGACGGGTAAAGAAAATCGTTGGTCAAAACATCTTACCCGTAATTCGCAAAGTGGTTTAATTAAAAAAAAACGTCAATATGAAGATTTTCCACAAAGTTACGCCAGAAACTGTTTTATGTATCATTTTAAAGTACTTAAGAAAAAATTAGCTGGGATTAGTCGGATCGTTAGCATTAACGAAATAGCACAGAAACACGAAGTACTTTCCAAGCAAATTTAAAAAGTACTTGAAAATTGAAAAGGCCATAAAAATATCAACGAATAAGCTGTTAACTTCCATCCATTTACTCGACAGTCCGACATTATTGTCAAAATGTTGTTGAATCAAAATTCATGCCATAAAAATGATTAATACTTTTAAAATTTTATTACACTACCGGGTCAAGTAGAAGAAACCCAAGAGAGCACACACACCCAAGTTTTAACACTAAAAACATAAACTGCATTCCGGCAACAGTGGCGTGTCACCGCGGCAACGGCGCTTCAGCCAATAAACACCTTGCACCAGCATCACACGAATCAATGAGCACTCACGTGAACGTAACTGACGCTCATTCACGAGAAACCTTTAGTTCGGATGAGTAGAAATTTAAGGTTTAGTATCAGCCCGCCTAATTCTTTCGAAACTCTCATCCTTTAAATTGTAAAGCAAAGCATGGATTCTGCGTAATAGACAGCGCATAATAACTGCTCGTACAAGAATCCTCCCGAAATATTCCTGCGTCCTTTAACGTCACGTATGCACAACATGTACAGAAAAACCCTTCAACACAACAAGCTACACTCCAAGGTGCCTTAATCTTATTTTTAATCAATGAAAACTACTCTGCTGACAGGAATCGTGCTAGAATGTTCATTGTCAACCCAAAACGCTATGCGTTAACAGCCGATGTACGAGTCTTACACACGCATCGTAGCCCCTAAGCCCACCATTACAATTATCAACCTGAAAAATAAGACCTCAAGGCGTACGTTTCTAGTTCAAGTACTATTCCGGACGAAGTTTAGACATTAAGAGACTGTGACCTGATTAACATTGTCTCAAGGTGATTTCAGGTATGGTTACTAGGAAACACCTTGGACGGAAAAGTGATTGTCCTGAAGAGCCACCAGCATAAAGTTAGGAGCCAAGTAGTCTACTCACATCACCTATAACACCTCGTAGCTCGAAAACGCAAAGAAGTTACGGACTTTGGCAACAAATACGAGGGCACCTGGAGGCGTTGACAATGAATTTTTCGATACAGAAACCAGTCTCTCCCTCTATTTACATTCCTACAGGAACTGATCGTTAATTTACGAATACTTTTTATTACATAAATTCTCGGCAGAAGTGCTTTTATTTTAAACATGGTGATTATATGTCAGTGTAATTTAATCCTGATAAAAAATTCTAAGGTAATCACCAACTGGCCCCAACATTCGAAAAAATATTTTTAGTAACCAAGCCCACACACATGAAGTTTGAAACATGAACAGATGAATCAGACGGATGCACTGCCTAAAACCTGCAGCCTTCCGTCTCAACCAGCGGAACCCCAAGACTCCAGGCAAGCTGAACAATCACAACTAAATTTAAATGACATTATATCTTTACCTCAATTAAATACGTGGGCAGTCACTAAATGCAAATAGGCCTCGCTGAATCTACTCCGGCTGCTGATAGAACTGAGTAGATGGTGCCAGATTTACACTTAGTGAAATCCTTACACTGCAAATGACACATTTAACCAAAGCCTTATGTGCCTGATGATATAATGTCGAAAAAGTTAACAGTTTCAGGCTTAACTTTGTGGAATTACTTCATGATGAGGGTAAAAATAAGAGAAAACAGTTACAGTTTCTCTGATGTTTTACCCCCATAATGTCGAAAAGGTGATGTGTTCATAAACATTAATGACAGAATAATACGATATCGTGTAAAAATGCATATTGCATGTAAAGCGGCGAAAACAGTAGGATCAACGTTGAACGATGTTCAAAATATCTAACAGCTGATACGCAAATAAAAGCAACACTACGGAAACCTTGCCTGGTTGCATACACGCCATCCCAAACTACTGCTTCGCCCGCAGCGGAATAAATATACCGTTACTGCGGTGACGTCTCTCCATGGCAAACCTAACTCCATTTTGCCCCGTCGAGATATCCACCGTCTCGTACCGCAGAGAAACGCAGACGGCTCTCGCCACCAAGCCCAGGTAGACGACAGAAGACTAGCTATAAAGAATTGCTTCTGATATCTACACTAATATGCAGAAAGATGCGAAATGACGAAGAGACACTGCTGTTGAAAAACCCAAACACCTAAAGCAATTTGATATTAAGATGAAAGTCCTTTCAATTATTGTTTACACGACTTTATGTACGATGTGCAAATTGATTTCGATTTCAATGGTCTTTTTATCACATCACAGCAGCTGCCTCTGAAGAGCCGGCGGTGATGTCTCCAAAGAATTACGTAGACGTAAACCTACGCATATGTACCCGAGAGTATGGCAAGTTCTCAAGTCCTGTCACTACATACATGCCAACATACGAGTAATGACTCGAATGCTATCGGTGAAAATGGGAGGCGCAGCGTGTCAGACGAAAAACAAATTCAGAAGTTTCTGACGTAAAAATCTTAAAAGCTCACGCTCATTGCTGTCTGACTTAATTGATGACTTTGGCATATATTTAGAAGATATCGTCATCAGGCATCCAAAATCACTAATGTGACGGTATAAAAGGTTGACAACTCCAAACAATAAAAAAAAACAAAAAAACCACGCCGAAGATTGGAATAGTAAAAACAATTTTAGGATAGTAACTGACTTTATTCAACGGTGATGGACATTAAGCAGCTTTAGAAGATGACCTAAATGCTACACAACACTGGTACGACGCTTGACAATTATAAAGGTGCGTAATGAAGAATTTTTGGAAAAAAGCAATACCCTCCCGAACACCTATTTCATCAGTAACACCGAAATGTAAAGTGTAGACCCGATTAAATACTTGTGCGTTACCCTTACTCACGACCTCGCCTGAGTGAAACGTATACGAGGAGCATGTCCGCAAGCTCACAAAAAATTGTAATATATTATTATTGAGTATTGGGGGAAAAAGGGTTAACGGTTAATGTTATCTTCCGCTCGTTACACCTCATTAAGAATGTGCTCCTTGTACATGGGATCCTCATAAAGTTGGATCGATTTCCAAAGTGGATCGCGTGGAGCGTAAATGAGTTACGCTGTTATGACAAATTGAGTGGCGTATCAAATTATCATGGGATCCAGGTTGGGAGTCACTCACGGAGCAAAAGTTAATTTACGGAATAAATATTTTGCATAAATTAGTATGAAACTACTCATACAGAATATTTTCATATACAAAATCTGTGTGACCACCGGTTATGTTTTAATGAACACACCGAAGGGCGAAATGGTCAGAACACAATTTTATGACTCGATATGATGATTTTGGCATCCAAGCCCACGAAAGGTTTCCAATTTGACAAAACTAATTCTTATTTTCAAATGAACACCCGAAAATACCGTAGGCGATGCAAATGGCTAAATTCTTCTCATGGATACAATACAACCGCGGAACATCTGTTCGGGTGTTGTTCAAATCGCAAGGATCAATGTTGTCGACAGACCAACATAGGTAAATTAAATAACACGACAGAAACTTATTTAACTTGTGTTGTATTGGTGAAGAGATAACCTTTAATATTATATATAAATACCCAACTATTTTCTGTATTTAATCACCAACGTTTATTTTAGCCTACGACTAATGTGATAACGCTGTAATTTTATTTTACTTAAGAATATTATACACTTGCAGAATAGTGAACATTAACAGATAAGAGACGAGAAACAGATTACGTTCTAAGAAAAGAAACGGGTTACGCTAAAAACTTAATAAAGAAACAATTATAAGTATCATTATTATTGTATGCATATATTCGCTCGAATTAAAATTATTTTTTTAGAAAATATATCTTCTAGCGAACCTAAAACTTAAGTTCAGAGCCGTAAAACGTTCGCGACGAAATCTAAAATAATGCTTCCTACAATTCCTCTTGATTGCGATGTGACAACATCGGGATCAATGCACCAGCAATTAATAACAGTAAACTTTGTATTATAGCAATCCGTCAACATACCGTTTCGATGTGAAAGTTGAATTTAATGAGGCTAATATATAAATCATTGAAACTACTGGATCACCGTACCAAAGACACTTGTTGCAATTCAAATCAATTGTGCTAATGACACTCGTGCCGTTTATACAACGGAAAAAACTTCCATGAGGATCGGCTCTTTCTTATGGCGAGACCTCCACAGAGCACGGTCTTAAAAATGTCCACGGTAAATGCAAAACAACCCACGATCGTTTATAAAAACTATTTCACACGTTCAATAATTACATTAAGGATATATACATATGAGGACATATACTGTCCTGATGTCCCTAACAACCGCATTAAACCAAGAATACAAAGAAATATCGTCAAATAACATTATTATTTCAAGGCATTCACTTCGAGCACCTGAGGAGTTAACGGATGGCTGATCACGTATGCCGTCATCGAAGAGGTCTTCCGTTCCCAAAGACATGGCAACAACGGATCTATCACTTTCCCCCTTCCCAGTCGCCAGTCCGAAACCTTTTCCATTCGGGAAGGGATGGTCCCACCGGAATTTTCAATAAACGGTATGATGAGAAAATTTTCAGAATATGGAGCTATAATATACTTTATCGAACAGAGACAAAAACCTGGGCTTTCACACGTACGTCTCAATGTAATTGGCCGTTGAAAATGAACTATTATACATGCTCTCTTATGACAGATTAAACGGTCCACAAAATTTGATTATTAAAGACAAAAAAAGAACGTTAAGTTTCCGGAATATAATGAAAACATCAAATGGCAGAGTTCCAGAACCACAAGGGAGAAATTTAGACGACACTACATAACCTGTCCTTCGGCCATCATTACAAAAAACCGTTCAGAATTACCTAAATATTTTATTAAATGGGAACAAGTGACACATCTCACCTTCAATATCTGGGACCAAGTTTACCAAACACGTCAAAAACCAAAGAGGCCTGAATTGAAATTGAATCACCTGGGAAGACAATACGATCACCCTTTGGGTTCTGTACACGAATTTGATAATTTATTATAACCTACAAGAGGTAAGAGTTGAGGAAAATCATTATGTCTCACCTACACTGCTCTCGTATTGACAAATATTTTTCTTCTTAATAAATGTTGTCATCACGTCAATAATTCAACCTAAACTTAAACCATAACCGCTATCTTTATTATAATGCAATATCCAGAGACATGCTACCTACATTAAAATGTAAACACAACCATGCCCTTTATTCTGACATATGTAGATGCTACAAATATGAATACCAGGCTACTTATAGACAAAACTGTATTCATAAAAATAATTGTACAAATAATTAAGATGTAAACAACAAAAAGAAAGAATAGCGCCTGAAAGCAAACCCATACCGTATCGACTACGCATTAACAAGTTTTAAAAGTAAAATTATTTACATAAAATTAATGTGTTTACTAGTATAAGCTCTCTAAGAAAGAAACAAATGAATATGCTTACGATCAGCAGGAATAAATAATATAAGTATATAGTACAATGAATAAATTAGATATCAAATGTAGTGTTACCAAATCGTTTTTCGCGGTAACATTTGCATGTTATTAATGAAAGAGCATATATCCTTAGTAATAAACGGCTGCAAAAATACTAACGTATTACGGAATATAAAAATGTAGTGCCATTAATGATTTACAGTAAATTAAAAGTAGCAACAATTGGAGAGACAATTCAAATAGTGATAAGCTACTAATGTAATACACCCACTGGGTTAATCGAAACAGATTTTCATACGATAAGCCTAAGAATAGTGCATGAATTATTTTCAACTGTCGTCAAGATGGTTGTTTTCCGACAAGTTGACGCGCACAGTCCAGGTAGAACCCCCGTAAGGACGGCCTTACAACACTGCTTTCACCTGTTCGACATGGAACCAATCAACCATTGAAATCGACGTGGCTAACTTGACGATGAAATTCACTGTCAGCCGGGGTTGAAATGCAAAGAATAATGAATGCACTATCTAGGAAGCAATTTGAGAGGAAAACTGTTTCCACAAGAAACCAATTGACCATTGTGACTTAACTTTAAACTAAAATTCAATCAAATCGCCGTCGAAATGTGAAGAATAATTAAAGTTATAGAACGAAAGTATAATTGAGAGAGATGCAACTTATGTCAACGTAAATATGAAAAATGAGCGCACTCACCGTATGTGTGGAATGCCAACTCCTGTGCTCAAAATTTTATATAATTTACTCTCGTAAAGTAGCTGCGGGTGTCTTGCTCGAACGGGTTCGAGCTTGACAGCCACTTCCTGGAAATAAAACATGATTTTTAAATATATACATATCTCCGCCAAAAAATTACATCATAATAAATAACTACATCGGAAATGATGCATTGAAATTGGTGATGTGATATTTTAACCTTAATTACGCGTCAAATTTGACAAACATTCCGGAGCTTGATACGGAAAATACTATTACAATGAACCGCAAGTGAAAAAAGATTTTTATTCAAAACGCTTTTTACAGCGTGTACACCGTAATAAAGAACTTTATTATGATTGCATATAAATTGCGAATATTCCGCCACTAACTAAATTAAGAAATTTCTCTTTTCATTTAAAAGGATGAACCATATGGGAAATATTATAACACGATGGATAGAAGTTCAAACACCAATCCGAATAAAGATTCACTGATTCCAAAAGTAAATATGCTGGATTCCAACACAACTGTTTGTTTGTTCACGGGATACTTGAGTACCTACACCTTAATAACGTAGCCTTTATTAGGCAGTAACGCCAAGGGAATAACTTATATGCAGTACGTGTATTTAAAAAAAATATCAAGTATACCACAAGGATTGAATCAAAACAATCAATCAATTCGTAACTTTTGTAAAAATTAGTCATCACTTTGACAAAAACTAAGTTCTGGCAGAACAAATTTAACATTTTCATGAGCTCTAAAATTAACAAATATCCACAATTAAATTATACGACTAAGTTTGGACAAAGGAGTTGGACCATAAATAAGTAACTGGCATAACTCGCTCTAATAAAAAAATAACGGAGGAAACAATATAAACAAACTAAGATTTAAAGTAATACTTATTAATAAACAGTATTAAAATTTAATTGAATATTAATCGGCAACATTAAGTTATTTAGGGAGTTATTATTCCCGTAACTCGGAAACCGTAACGTTATTTATTCCGAAAAGGAATAATTGCAACGTACTCATTGTAATACGTTAACAGGTCACATATGTGAAAATATTTCTTCGACGTGCATCATTTTCCAGCGGGGAAAATTTCTGAGTATGTATGAATAACAGGAATATACCAAGTTAGCGTGAATCACTAGCTGGTTATTTTATCACGAATGCTACGTATCTAAGATGGCTGATTTAGGGACAAATTGTTCACCTTTAAAACAAATACAACACTGACTTTACCTTCCATTTCATCACTCACTAAGAGTGCACATCAATAGGATAACAAAGACGGTAACAGTAAATGTGATATGTCCAAATACTACTTTCAAAGCAACTATTTTCCCCATAGATGACTTGACAACAATGATGTTCAATGGCTGTACGGACTAGACGCATAACGAACCACTAATACCAGTTTATGTCCCCCACAAAAACTACCATGAATCTTATTATTACAATAAATAAAACCAGGATATGATAAATGTTTTCCTTACCTCTCCATTTGTTATGTTAATGCCCAAATAAATGTCACCAAATGAACCAGATCCAATTTTGCGCACTAAACGATATTTTCCACACACTATGAAATCCTTACTGGGTAAGGATCGCATTAAGGATAATGACATTTAATATTATTTAAATGTTTTTATGTCAAAAATTGATAAATGAACAGGTTATTCCAATCAATATTTAATCACTACACCATGATCAATTGGCCGACATTTCCCTCACAACGACTGACGTAGGGATAAAGCAACGCACTGCATCCTGGGAACTCAAGTTCGACTGTACGCTGTTTTCTTTATGGTGGATATGACGTCATATCGGATTATCTCGCTGAGTTGCCAGTTTTGGCGACCCTTTTTCTCTCTTTTCCTTACCTGGCAGGGAAACAAATGAATTTAATATTACGATCTTGTAATACGAAATCGCTATCCTTCGAAAATCTTACAATTCCCTTTTCCCACTAAGTAAGCATTAATGCTCCTGTGTCCAGCATATGTTTATATTATGCAGTTATCATAACGATTAAAAATCAGTCATAACATGTTTATGCTGGACTCATCTAAAAGTGTATCTCTTCAGACAATGCTCTTCTGTTAGCCTTAGATTCGTTAAGTATCAACCGCAATTATGTCAAGTATTCTCATGAGCATACACGCACGCAAATTACTGGTTCAAAGCCATGGTTCGGGTTTTGTAGGGTTACTACGTTAAATAATTTGGAAAGTTTGTGCTTTTCAGCACAATCACTAAGAACATCGGAATCGTTATAAGCTTAAGTATCGATAAATTCTAACAGTTTTCTGTTTAATTAATTGCTTACGTAGCCTGTTTCCCGGAAGAAGGAAATAGGGACTTACTCGTTACATCTCTCCTACTCTCTTCTAATAAATCCTAATATTTTGTTGACTTTCCCCCATATATGTATGTTTCACTCAGGAGAGATTCATAGTTAACGTAACCCGAGGGTACAGTTCGGTATTCCTCTTGTTGCCACTGGGGAATTCAAATTCGGCGAGCTTTCTCGTTTAAGTAAGCACTTTTGTCTTCTGTGCTCTTGACCGGTTTCCTGAAATTACTTTCACGGTATGCTCATAAATTAAATGAACCCATCAAAAAACCTTCGTGGATTTTAAGTGTGCATTTCATCCCTGATATGCCCATTTCCACTGCGGTTCACTTCTGTAAAGTAATAGAATATTGTCATTGGTTTTCTGCCCATTGATGAAGTTTTCTAAGTGTTCATTTACCTTTCTTTTAGCACGTGTGCGGTCTGAACACACAGGGATCTTATTTAGTTAATGTCTTTTTGTGTGTAATACCACTCAGATGATACATGGTAAATGGGTTTAAAACTCTTTTGTTGGCTCACTTTGGCACTACTAGCGAATAAATATATTATAATTAACCGAATAATTACTACAAAGTAAATCTTACTATAATATCGGGTGTGATTATAACTTTACCCGTCTATGATAATCGATAATCATGTGCAAGAACAGAGAATGGATTTCGCAACATAATTTAAAATTTCTAATCAACGACACATCGAAAAACACACTGTCATAATTTATCTTCCACCAACATTTTATTTACAAGACCTAAGTTTTTGCGGGAGCAAACTATGAGAATCATACTTATAGACGGTTTGACAACGAGGCTCAATTTTCGCTCTCTGCCATTGGAGGAGAGGGAACAATTCGAGTTGCTCATTATTGACATCATCGCCAACCTATAGAAAACAGGGTTACCGCAAATCGGTTAGGTTTCACAGTTATAGCGATCATAAATCACCATTTTTTGGAAGTTAACACAATTTATTTATTGCATTTTATGGTTGAAGTCGAAAAATAGTCGCCGCGTTCTCTTATTTACTTAAATCACTCAACTTGATGTTATCAAGATTATAACAAGCAGCTTCTACGAATCGTCACCCTAGATTGTGCTCGTTGTTTACATGAATCATATGGATGTGTCTGTGCACGAGTGTAAAAACCGAAAGGGAATAGTTATGTGCTAGATGTCTCTATAAACCGTACGATTTGTATAATCATGCTGGCTTTCGCTGCAAGGAATGAAACACGACCGAGCTATATTTATTGCTATGCTAACACATGAAAACTGGTTCGGGTTGTGTAAGGTTTCTACGTTAAATAATTTGTAAAGTTTGTGCTTCTCAGCACAATCGCTAAGAACATCGGAATCGTTATTAGCTTGAGTGTCGAAAAATTTTCTGGTTAATTAATTGCTTATGTAACCTGTTTCCCGCAAGAAGGAAGTAGGGATAGTTTCATTGCAACCACAGAAATGGGCCCCGAAACTCGAGATATTAATTTCTATCAGAAATATTGTTTTTATGGGTAAAATAATTCTCGTAGTTTTTAGTGATAGAACCACGTGGGCACGAAGTTAAACAAATACCGATGTGTTTATTCCCAATTAAATACCGGCTGCACAATGAACTTAATTTACTGCCACCAATAAACCATGCTTTGACCTTTACAGGCTATTGCCACGAAAACGATTTACTAATCTCCCTTTATGAAGGAAATGAGCTCTTCCTATCTTGGATACCGAGAAAGTATTCTGGTCGTCCAACGCAGTGTATTATTCGTTCAAATATATATTATTATTATGCAGACTCGGTGGTATTTTTTCTAAAAAATTAGATTTATAATGGGGATACAATCATTTTTTACGACTTGATGCCTCGAATCACTTATCCCACGAGGTTATCGTGATGCTTTTATTCTCTTGAATTGTTTTTATTCTCAGTTTCAACAATGTATTATATACCTGATTGTGCTGTTTGACGAGGTCAATTGTGTGCCTACTCAATGACCAGTAAAGTAATTATGGTGTGTTGTCCAATGCAAATTAAGGGCAAAATGTCATTTGTTAAGAACTGCTAGAATCATTGACAATATTTCCTTGAATTTTTATGTAGGTAATAACTTTCGAATAGACCAATGCATCTATGAGCAGATGATTCAGTGTATGAAAAACCTTGACGTTTCTTCCGATTAAATTCTAATAAAGGCATTGCATGCTGAATCCCTAAAGTCACACGGGTTTCAGTAGGAGGTAACTTTCCTATCGATGTAATGTTTTTTTACTGGCTATTATAAGCTGGTGTCACCGCCCGAAATCATGCCTCCACTTTGCTTACAATCAGAACTGAAGACTAATATTTTTGGTAAGCAATGGGTAACGATTAGATAACCTTTAGTATTATTTTATTAGGTAATTACTGGTTAAGGTAGGTTTTTGGATGGACACAACTATCAAATAAATATTTTGTAACTCCAAATAATAAAACCCAATCCAGCAACCTACTCTACATCAGGTCTCTCTTCATCTCTGTGTACTTCCTTCCTCCTGTCCAACATCCCTATCCTGTTCCTGCACTTCCCTCGTTTGCCTAACATTCTCCCCTCTATTACCTTCTTCAACATTCCACTCCTCTCAATATGCCTTTCATCCATTTTTCCTGCCTCCATAGGATTTCTCTCAACAAACCCTTCTCCTCACCCACCATCTCCAGAACTTCCACATTTGTTTTCTTTTCAGTCCATTTCACCTTCTCCATTCTTCTCCACACCCACATTTCAAAAGCCTCCAATCTACGTCTATCCTCCTGCTTCAGCGACCACATTTCCATGCCATAGATGGCTACGCTCCATATCAGAGTTTTTACGAGTCTTTTCTTAACCTCCCTACTCAACATCCCCATCGTCAACTCCATCCTCCTTGCCTTGGGCAATTCTTCTTCTTACGTCCCTACTACTTTGACCATATTGGTCCAAATCACTTCCGAGATATGTAAACTGTTTAACCTGCTTTATTTTTTCCCCTCCTATTTTAATGTTTAGCTTAGCCTTTTCTTTCTGGGAAATCGCATAACCTTTGTTTTATTATTAAGTATAATACATGAAATTTGACATTTGCTAGCATAGAGGAGAATATAGTTTGATGCACCAGGAAATTTTGTAAATGTTTAATATGAATGTTCAAATAAATAAATGGAATCCATCACAAACTGGTTGGAATGAAATCATAAGTGTAATGATTTTCTTAAGATGCTTCATCACTCTCCAGTTATTTCAGGTGGGATTCACAACTAGTTTGGAAAGCATATCACAATGTCGTCAGGACTCACAAACTGATTGTGATCTCATGCCTTCTCAGGTTGTATTATGGAGCAGGTTTCCAAAAGAAAAGTCGTCCTCATTTACAACAATAAGATTCCCCAAAAAAAACTTAATGTGATTGAGTTTTTGATTTTCCATTATGACAATTGTATCACTTCATGTGGTAACAAAAAATAAAGGAGCCATTTCAAATTATCCCAATGTTAAGGATGATTCCTTTATTTTTGAGGGAGGTATAGTTAAGCCAAACAGTTTTCATATTGTTTTCAGTTAAACGTTTTCACCCGTGATGGACCCATTAAAGAAACAAAACACTTCTTGATCTTGTAATACACCAAATGCTCTTCCTTGGTACCAGTTTTTATTTGCTTAAACTTTGCCTTTTTTGTGACATTTTTTCAAGTGTTGGCTCATATATCTTAAAACATTTTTTCAACAATAATTTATGCGGCAATTAAATTCATAATATTGGAGACAGAAGGAAATTTCTCTATTATATCCCATCATTGAGTTCAATATTTCAAATGAATTCATAAAAATTGATTCACATTTTTAAGTTTCATCTGATCCTTAAATGACTGATAAAAAATGACAAAGATTACCTGTGAACATTCCAGAAATGAACCTGAAATTCCGTATCATTCATGCTTAATCAAATTTAATACATATATATCATGCTTAATGCAACTGGAGAAAGCAAAAAATACCAATATGTATAATTATATATTCAACATGATGCACCTGGCTGATTGATATGTATATAACTTTTGAAGCCATTCCAACTCTTTCAAATATGACTGAATATATGGTGTTTAAGAGAAATCATTTGGATATAACAGGACTTTTTCTTAAATGGCCAAATAATATGACATGTAACAATTAAAAAAATTTCAACATCCTCACAATAACAATTTAACTTTTCAGAATGAGAACAACGAGCTATTTCTTAATAAAAAATGAACATCCATATGTAACAATTTATAGTAACACTCATTTTTCCGAGTCAATCCCTTTCGTTTTCCATTGGAACACTGACCAGAGTAGGGAGTAGTTAGAAACATACTATGCAATAGTTTTATAGGTACATACCACATAGCAAGAAGACGAATATAAACAGTTATGTAAGCTCACCATATCAGCAGTTTAATACAAAGACAAAGTTCTTGATAAGAAGATGAAGATGTCCATGGACTTGTCATTTAATCTGAGTATTTCACAAACTTTCTTCATTCACTTTATGTCCGATCCTTGATACCCAATGTTTCTTCATCATCTTGACATGGAAGTCTTTCTTCACCGAAGGTTGGTTGCATAGCTGAAGGATGTGGATCACCAACTCGAGATTCTTCCTCTAATTTTCCAGAATTAATTCTAGTACTTGAACAAGACTGTCTAGCACTTTCACATGTTGTTTCACCTTCCACTAAAGATTCCGTTAACTGAATGAATGGGGCTTCTCCTTTCCACATGCAGTACAGATGTGAGCGGTTGTCCTACATGGAAATGAAATTGAATTCCAAAAGATGCTATTCCATAGATGGTCCTAAATTATGTATATGTAGTTTCCAAATTCACAAGGGAAAATGTTGTATCGGGTATATTTCTCAGCTCTAGAACACCATTGACAGTTCATTAAAATTTATGTAACTTTTGAATAGCACAAAATAAAAATATTTTGTAAGTTTAACTGAACCAATTGGTAGCATGATCACTCTTCTTTAGGTAAAATTAGACAGTTAATAATAAACATATGCAATAACAATTGTTTTTAGGAATCTTCTATAATCCTTAACCTAATTTATTTAAACTCTGTATGCACACCATCACTGACAGCTAGGATTATTTATTCTGGTTAATAAATTTAGCCATTTAATTATAATCAATGAGGAATCTAAATTTTCACAGCTTTTATCATGTGTTAGTTTGGACAGTGGTGCATTATTTAGTATCAGTGTTGCTGTTTAAGTTTTTGCTAATGCTGCAGATCACGCCAAAAGGAATAATAAGTATGTATTTTTGATGTTTTAAAGATGTTCAAATATAGTTCTACCTTCTCCCCATGAGTCCTGAGCCAATGTTGGATTTATTCTCTTCCCATCTTCATGGAACTGTGTAATCTATCCTAAATTTTATTCTTGTCAAATATTTGGATCAAAAAATATTTGTATCATCATAAGGTAGTAGTTTATAAACAACTCACAAATAGAGAAAATTATTACTCTTCTGTGATGATGTGATATACAACAGTCACATAAACTCAAACAGCAACAATTACTGAATACACAGTGACTACATAAAACTAACCTGTAAGTAAGCAATCAGGACAAATGAATAACATTCTTAAATATGTTTCCTGATGCAATTAATTCATCTGTAACCTAAATATTTCAGCACTTGAGTAATATTATTTAAGTGCTCTGAGGAAATGTAGCAAAATAAAACAACATACACAAAGGAATTCTTTTCATTCAAACAATTAATGCTGCCCACCATTTTATTATTATTTTGTGATGATATACAAATTTGTTCTAAAAAAGCAATAGGAAATCCTCCCACTAAAATAAATACACACTGGAATGCTATTTCTAACCTCACTTAAGACAATACCTTATGATTATTCAAACATATTTAATCATTTAATATGAACCACTGCAGGTTGTACTTACAGTACTGCCATCAGAACCAGATCCTACAGATCGACTATAAGCAGAAGAATCAGTGGAAGAGCTGCTTTTTCTAGAGAGACCTCCACTCTCTGCCGTGGTAGCCGGAGTCCATCCAGACAAGTTACTTGGATTCCCAGCTGTCACATCTCCTTCACACCATCTGCACCATGCACAGGCTAAAGAATTAGGGCCATGTGTGCTTCATTATGCTAGTGAAACTATTTTATAATATAAAGTCTAAACTAATCAAACAATGTCTCACTGAATTTTCTGGGCACCTGATCAAGAGACAGAACTCCATCAGGTGTGCAAAAACCAGCTTATGTTCAGAATACTCAATTATTTTCAAAAGGTAAATGTTAGATAAACTGTTACTATAAATCAGTGACCACAAAACAATTTTTAGATGAAGTTGTAGCAAAACAAGATGAAAAAGTAGCATAAATTTAGTAAGCTGTTACCAACCTTGTTATGTTCTTACGCCTATTTGAGGAAGAAACAATTCAATAAATTAGGCTATTTAGTGTAAAATAGATCACAGTGGTGGAGTCCATGACAACTTCATTAATTCCTATCTAATTTATGAGAAAACAAAATTATTCTTTTATGATAGTGTTGTAGAAATTATTTATGAATATTCATGGCTTGCATCATGCTATTTAACTTGAAGTAATGAAAAGGTATACCTTACAATTTACTCATTCCAAAATACATTATGCATCTGGGCAACTATGTCTTCAAAATCCAAAAGAACATTGTACCTAACACTGACAACAGCCCCAGAGGTCTGTTAATAGTGTGGATGAAAAATGGCCATCTAAAAAGAAGAAAGTATGGTGATGGAAGAATGGAGACCAGTCAAGGGATTGAGTGCAAAGAGGAAAATTAAGTAGTAATATATAAAGTTGATATGAAAACCTCCTTTTCAATTCTAAACTGTGATTTCCATGCCATTCATACATTTGTATATAATTGAATCCTCACCATTACCACTTCATCCTTGGCAAATAGGCTTTTTAGTTTTCACATTGTTACTTGCTTTATTGTGTCAACATCTTCCCATTTATGTCCCCTCATCACATTTTGCATTTTGGGAATAAGAAAAAGTCACAGAGGGTGAGATCTGGCAAATAAGGAGGATGATCAAGGATGGTGATTGAATTTTTTGCCAGAAACTGGTGAACAATCTATGCCGAATGTACAGGTGCATTGTCATGGTGAAGGACCCATCCATCATGTTCGGTTAAAATAGTGTTCACTGTTGATTTTCCTAAATTCAGTTCATCCGCTATCATTTGGACAATTTTTTGATGATCAGTAAGGACAAGGGCATGGCTATAGTCTGTGTCATGGCCACCAGATTGCACCAGTTCATGTATTTATTGGATTGGCCTTGTATGTGAGATGCAACTAAACGCCATATATTGTATAGATTTAGGACTTGGGATTTTCTCAGGGAGTGCTGTCGAGGAAATAAATATTAAAGCTCTATTGCTTACTGCTGGCTCAAAACAGTGTTATTATCAAAGTTTGTTATAAAAACAACCATTTTCTTTGCCTGATGAGGCTGATAACTTTTACTGCACTTCACCAAAAAACTTGTTGTTGATTCGTTGCTCTGTGGTTACGTTGATTTCCATTTTTGATAAACAGTAAAAACAAGAACAACAAAAACTAACATAACTGGCACCATACGCACATCTTGACTATCCACCAAGCACAGACAGCTCATTGGGTTACAGGAAACTAGCGCCACTAGTTGCCTAAGCGTCTACATATAGTCTGCGTCATGGGTTCCAGATTGAACCAGTTCATATATTAAACGGTTAAGGTAGTATTTATGTACTAATTGTAAGGATACTTGTTTCTCATATTTTAGATTCATTTGGCCTATTCTTGTAGTAATTGGTACTTCAGTGCACTAAAAAAGATTATTTTGTTGCCGCAATATGCATATCTACTTTATATCATCACCACAGTTGAAGCCACCACATCAAGCTGAAGGCTATTTCATAGGTGAGGCTAGATCTCACAATGCAGTTAACCCAAGATTGTAAGAAATTCACACATCAGAGTAGGGGGGGGGGGGGCAGTTTCTTTCCCTGTTCTGCCTATGGTTTCCCAGGAAGATCTGGTACCCGAAAAATGACACAGCTTGGATACAGCTGAAGATGTCCCGATGCATCCTTAGGGATCGAACCCGGGCCCTCTGGTCAGCAGTTCAAAGATAAACTTAACATATAAAGTGTATGTCTCTCTTGAGATAATTTCTGGCATGGAGTTACCTCTCCTAAAAATAACCATAAGATATATTCTATTGTTTCAGGCTTCACTTCATGGAAGTATTTAATATCCATACTAAAAAGAAAGATTTGTACTTTTCCACAGACCTGATGATGCCACAAGTCTGTGAAATGCATTGTACCATATAATAAAATCGGTGGAAACGTACAAATCTTTCTTTCTAGTATGGATAACCATTAGATGTTTGTTTAGAGTATTATTTTTGTTTCTGTATGTGCCACTGTTCAGTGTTCCCACATTTGACATCAAATTTTATCATGGTCATTGGAGGAGATCACCCTTGTCATTTTCTTACATTAAGTTAATTATAAATTTTTTTCAATTAAATTAGTTGAATCAACTGGAATTCAATTTGAATCTTAGTAGTGTTAATCCCATATCATATACAAGATACTAAGGGGAGTTGATTTTATTTAATGTCTTTTTTCGTGGTAAGATTGAGACCTTATAGTCCCTTCTTCCACCTAACCCCTGTGCATTACATTAGAGACAATGAAAATCATCCAAAGCCCTAGGTGGACGAAAAACCATCTGGTTCAGTGATTCTGGAGGTTAGGTAACATTCACCTTAAATGATCATTATCTGGAAGTTTAGGTAATTAACACACCCAGAAATGAGAAGACCTGGCAAAGTTAAATATTTTCACAATCAATTTCCACAACAGTATATTACCACATACTCATGCAAATGTATGCATGAAATGTGACTTATCCCACTGAATTTACAACAAAAAAAACTGGTTAAAAATATGAAAGTAGAAGATGGCCTATTACCAAGATGTAGGTGCTATGCTGTGCTAATGAATGCAAAAAGGAATAGGACAACTTAAAATATTGTGAATATACTGAAGAAATACATCCTGGACAAAGTTATAGATACTTTCAAATAAAGTTCTTAGGAGGTTCCCTGTGAATACACACTCTAGCACATAAGTTTCCAAACCAATTACGTGCAAAAATATATAAAACAACCATAAACACAGTAATCAACCCAAAGGTCGGTTTGGTAGGTGGTGGTAGAGTTCACCCAGTACTAAGCCTGACGGCAAGTGAAATTCATATCTTAAAAGAAAAAGGAGAAAATTATATGCTTGTGTGGTTTTAGATATGATGGAGGCCAATGAATATGGGCAAAATATTACAAATGACTTCCTCTTTCATTAGCACTCATTATTTTTAATAATGAGTGCTAAAAAGCACATCTCTCCCCTGACTACAGGTATGACTCATAAAACCATCTCTCATCCCTCTACATCACAATCTTCTCCAGCCATTTTTTGAATGAACCAGTCCCCTTTCTCAGTTCACTTCCTTAGCCTAATCCCTATCTTTTTAATCCTATTCTAATATATAACCAATCCTTTTTGCTCCCTCTTACTACATTCATAACCATTCCATGAAATGAAAAGATTATGGTTATGTGGGTAAAAACTACAACATGTTGAAATAAGTAATAATAAAGCTGAGAATAATATCTTGTGCATCAAAATGAAATGCAAAAGCAAGATCAATAATTTATGTAATTACAGGAAAATATTTTTGTCCTATTGATCTAATACACAAACTGACTCACGGCTGGAGTCCAGGTAGATTAAGAACTCCTGGCATCACTCTACTGTGAGACACTGGGTGCAGTAGATTTGATCCATAACCTTGTGATCCAGAAAGAATTCTGGCAGCTTCTTCTTCAACAGCTGCAGGGGTTTCATCTACACTGGGAGAGCACTTTGTACTTGTTGTTGCTCCTATAAAAAACGTAAAAAAATAAATGAGGCTTATTCATCTGAGGGAACATATGTATTGATAAAATGTGTTTAAAGTTCATTACAGGAAACTAGGATGAACACAAGTATAATATTTCTTAAAACAGAAACCAAGAAAGCCTTGAGCTTCATCTCTTTGTGTTTCCTATAATTTTTCTTACAATTCTAAAAGCCAATGAGTGCATTTCCAAAATGTGATAAACTTTTGAGCATGAATATACATATATGAGCAATTAGGCTCATATGTTGTTTCAGTAAATTGTCTTAAAACTCACTGTTATCTTAATCATTGCTTGCTTGCTTTTCTAATCATTACTTTCACATACTTCTCCTTTAGTGGTTAGTACCTGAATAATTATAGATTGGAACTGACACCAGGAATCAGATTATGCTAACCCCTATTATTTCTCACAAATCATAAAAGCTAAATAGCCTTGAAGTCTTGACCCCAAAGTAAATTATGTTGGCAAAGCAACTCACATTTAAAGTTCAAAAAAGTCATGGTATGGGACACATGTAAAAGAGAACATTGATGGCACACTTTGTGAGTATGCAAGTGGTTCAACTACCTTCTCCAGTAGAGCAGTAAGAATGGGAGAGAGAAGAGTAAAAAGTATGGGAAGAGGAGAACTGAAGATTGGGATTGGAAGACTGTAGGATGGGAAGGATTTTATTAAAATCAGAGGTGAAACTGTTCTCAGTACAAGTTTCATTATAACTGTTCTCTTTATGTTG